>APFE031704295.1:0-37492 GCA_000404065.3 Pinus taeda | reverse complement strand
ATGTAGGATCCTTGGTATTACATTAAAGATTAAGTAAAATTACAATAATTTATTAATCAAATAATATATCAAAATTAAATAAAAATTTCGTGATAAAATCAAAATTATATCTATTATTATAATATCTGTAAGCATTCGATTTTTTCTATCACTGAATAATTTTATAATTTTTTTATAATTTTAGAAGATCGGGCCCGCTAAGTATTATTAAATCCCAGCCTTTTACGTGGTAGCTAAAACATAATTTACATTATAAATCAATTGACACCTCGTTGTAGACGGTAGCAGACAGTGAGTACAGGAATCATCTAGAAGTATAGCGAAAGCGCAATTTACGGGAGTGGGTTTGCGTTTGTCAGAGGCAGCATCATTGTGCGTTATTCTTTCTAACTCCCATAATGCAACTTGGGTTTGTATTACGCTCCTCCAACGTTCAAACCACACCGGAAATACATATATCCGGTGCAGTGTTCAAACAGGTCAGGCATGCCAAATAGTGGGCGCGTTTGTATTACACTCTAACGTTTAAACCACATCGGAAATGCATATATCCGGTGGACTATTCAAACCAATTTGGGTGCCACGCATGTGTGACAGGTAAGGAATGCCAAGTAGTGGGCGCGTTTAAACCAATTTGAATGTAGATGCCAACTAGTGGGCGTGAGTTGTGAGAGGCAGGTTTGTTATATTTTCTGACCATAAAGAAGCATCTTACGCTCCAACGTTCAAAGAACACGGGAAATCCATATATCCGGTGGACTGTTCCAGATGAGTTGATCAAACGTTTTAACTACACAGGAAATTCATATATCCGGTGGAAATATATAGCCATTCAACGAACTTGGTAAATGGCTATATATATGTCTTTCGAATTTAATTTTAAAGCGTTTTCATCCTCCTCTATCCATCTATGTTCAGATTGTGTGCTGGGCTGTGGTTTGAGTCAGAGGTCAGTATGTTTAAGTCTCTGGTTTGAGTCAGAGGTCAGTAAGTTTAAGTCTGTGGTTTGAGTATGGGTATGTGTCGGTCTGTTATCTGAGTAGATAGAGGAGGAGGGTTTGCAATTTTTGGTTTCATGGAGATCAATGATCCTCTTTCAGTATGGTATGCACGCCATCAAATTCTATTTCTGTATGCAATTCTATTTAGTAGCTCTGTTTTTTTATTTTTTCTTGATTATAAATTATTCAATTGCCATTTACATACTGATGTAAATAATGTTGCTGATAAATGTTTAAAAATGATGCAGGTCGTTGAGGCTGTGGTTAACGATGGCTAAACAAATGAAATAATTACATGGAATCCCACCTCCAATTCCAGGTATGGCCTTTCAATTAATATACTGTACGATCTAGGTTACCATCCCGGCAGCAACAGGGTATTCCTTTATGTTTCACCCTATTCCTCTATGTTTTGTAGGCCATTCGATATGTGAGAAGGACCTGTAACCTTCAACCCATAATCTTGTTGTATGGTTAATCTCCACACCTAGAAGTAACCCCAGAATAGTGATTTCCATATTGAGATGCCGGTCGTAGGGGGCAGGAAAGACGCTAGCTACATACTCTGCATAGCGAGACTAATAGCCAGCACTGGCACTAGTCATAGCTTCTCTGCATAACACAACCACTAGCTTCTCATGCGCAGGTAGATTAAGCAGGAAGGCACCGCCAAAAATAAACCTCACCCTGGCATATATAGAGGCACCTCCAAAACCCTTATAGGGCAAGACCGTACAGAGTCAGCTCTAAACCCAACCCTTTCTATTCATTCTGCGACTCAAAAGCTAGACAAATAGCGTGGCACTAGTCATAGAACCAATTGCTTAACCACTACTGTCACTAGTCTTAGAACCCTTAGGTATGAGTCATAGAGGCACAGCCACTAGCTTCTCCTGCATACACAAAAGGTAGATTAGTTTGCCTAACACAACCTCTAGCTTCTGCTGCATAGCGCAACCACTAGCTTCTCATGCACTGGTAGATTAAGTGGGAAGGCATCACCAAAAATAAACTTACCCTGCATATACAGAGACACCGCCAAAAACCTTATAAGGCAAGACGCTACAAAACGAGATCTAGACCCAGCCCTTGCTATTCATTCTGCAATTCTAAATAATGGTGTTGGGAGCCAGAGATGTGTGAGAGAAGCAAAGGCTCCCATCCAGTTGGCTATCGAATGCCAACGAACTCCCTGTTTCCACGACGACCATGCAGGCACCATTAATGTGTCATCCTCCAGCGCGGGGAGGAAGCGGCTTAATTCTTTAATATTTGAAAGTTTCAAATATTTTCTAATTAAAAACTGCTCAGATTTTGACTGCTGGTGGGGCTGTGTTTAATCCTGTTTAACTGACTTCTCTGGATTTGGATGAATGATAAGGCCGACTACCAAACCAATTTTTGTTTTTCTGGCCCTAACGGAGTACTTGCATTTCGTTTATTGCATTCGATCCGACCAATAGGCTTAATCGCGCGAAATGGCGAGAGAATCTGTTTGTGGGATTTGTAACAGCTTGAAGAGGAACCTTGGCAATGACTGAGCTTTTATATATTTATAATGCTAACTGACAGTTGTTCTTACCTCCGATTCATCCAGCCTACTTGCGTTTAAACTGACTAGGCAACTCCAATAATTAAGACCATACGCTGTTGGTTGCCTTCCCTTCCTGGAAGTTAAAAATGCTTTTCATGCTGTATACCGATTCCCATGAAACTTTTTCTGGGGAGGAAGCTGCTTAATTTTATAAAATTTGAAAGTTTCAAATATTTTTTAATTAAAAACTACCCATATTTTGATCAAAGCCCCAAACTATAAAGTAATAGATATGTATTTGTCCCAAATTTAATTCAATTCAATGTTATTTGGAATATTTTTTAAGCTAAACTTGTGTCACTGAAATTCCATGTGGCATTTTCATATTACAAAAACATTACAGTCATCCATATGGTGGGTTTTACTTTCTTGAAATCTTAAAAATATACAGTCTAGTTGATCTTGATCATTTCTGCTCAATGGGAAAGTATTATAATCCATGTGATTCCATTAAACTTCTTTTCTTGCTACCCATGGGAATTCCTCTAAGCCTTAAAGTAGTTGATCTTGATCATTTCTCCTCAATGGGAAAGTATTATAATCCATGTGATTCCATTAAACTTCTTTTCTTGCTACCCATGGGAATTCCTCTAAGCCTTAAAGTAGGTAGTTTATATTCCAAGGATTTCTGAAGGGCCTTTTTAGGTGCTTTGATTAAGGAGATAATTTTAGGTGGGTTCATTAAGGAGGTACTTTCATCATTTACTTAAAGAATTAGGTTATTGAGTTTGGTTCATTCGAGTTGTCCAAAAAATTTCAACATTTTTTTCCTTTTAATGTAGTAGAAAATTTTATGATATTTAAAATTATGAATTTAGTTATTATTTAAATGAATTATTAGAAAATTTTACCATTCTCACTCTCATTTCATTGCAAACTATACTTGTTCTATTTACCACATTCAAACTTTACTTCAATGCAAAATATTCATACTTTACACCACTTTCACACATCATTGCAAATATCTCTCATAGTTCATTTCAAACAACTAATTTCTTCTTATGCAAATATTCCTTGTATTGCACCTCTTGACACCAACTTTCACTTCACACTGTACATTAAACTTGCACCTCTAGATTCTCTTCAATTTGTAGATACTCCTTCATCTTGTGCATGACACTTCTAGGCTTTGGATTTGCTCTAATGAAATTATTTAATTATTATTTCAAATACACTTTAGTCAAATCACTTTCAAATGGTTATGAAAGCTATCTTCTTCCTTAAATTTATTTGTTATTATATTAGATTTGTAAATTAAAGCATACTTTTATAGTTTTGCATAATAATATTGTATTAATGTTTTTTCCTTAATGAATTATCATGTGTGTGTGTATATATATATATTCTTTATATATATATATATATATTCTTTATGAATTGTGCATTTAATTATGTTACTAGTTGTTAGAAAGGGTTTCTATACTAACAATATCATTTCAATGTTGTATGATGCAGAAAATTTATCAATACCAAGTTGCTCCTTACTTGAAGACATTATATCTTTTTATGTTTTGTAAAGTTGTAATTACAACAATTTGTATTTTTTGTTGTTGTTGTTTAAATGGGCCCATCAAAGAATGTAAATTAATAGAAGCTATTATTAATAAAATGAGTAGGCTTTTTTTTTTTTCTGTGGAGGGGAATTCAACCCCTCCAAAAGGCTCTTAGGAAGGTTAAATTCTAACCCTCCTTCGAGTTGTTCCTTGTGCTCATGGTTTTCATGATCTTTAGTTTATAGTAACTTCAATCTTCTCAAACACAAATACACTATTTTGTTATAATAAATTATTTAACATTTATTCACATAAATTATTTAACCTTTTTTTAATTTTTTAAACATCTTCCCTAGATACACACAAATGGAAAAATCACTTTTATTCACATAAATTATTTAACATTTTTTCGTGTTTTAAATATCTTCTCTACATACATACAAATGGCAAAATCACTCTTTTTTACATAAATTATTTAATGTTTTTTCAATATATACACATAAATGAAAAACCACTCTTATACACATAAATTATATATCATTTATAACATGTACTTATATATTTTTTTTAATTTCTATTTTTTGTTTGTTTTGATTTTCAATGTTTTGGCTTTTTATTTTGATTTTTGATCTTTTCAATTGTTTAATTATAAATATGTTATTAAGATATTTATATTATATTTTTTCCTTATATGAAATAAGGATCATTTAATATTTACCTTGATATTTTTATAAATTTAAATTAAATACCAATATATTATTTAGAGTTTGTAAATATTTAAATGTTTGTATTATTTATTTATATTAATTTATTATATCTAAATGTTTGTGTATTATTGGTTTTATTATTTATATATATAATAAACATATTTTTAAAGATTTTATATATATCTATATATAAATGAATGTATTTGGGTTTATAAGAATGCTTTGGATTGTTGTTTTATATGTATATGAATGTACTATTTTGAGAATTGAAATAATGTTTTTATTTGTTGCATTTCAATAGTTAGAATTTATTTGTTTAGGTTTTTATTTTGATTTGTATCAATGCATAGGATATCTATTTCTATATTGTGTGTGTGAATGTATTATAGAGAGTATTTGTATTACTTGTATGTATTTTTTTTGGAGTGTTTATTTTTCTATGTTTATGAATGTCTCATTTTGCATGCTTTTGAGTATTCCTTCATTGTTTATTTGTATCTTTATGAGTTGAATGTTTGAGTATTCCCTGAGTGTTAGAGTAGTGGTTTCATTGTTTGTGTCTATATAAATGTATTTTTATGAATATTTGTTTGTTTTATTTTGAGTATTTTTCAAGATTCCTTCATTATTTGCTCGTGCGTGTATTTTTTGAGTATTCTTGTATATGGATATTGTTTACTTGTATGTATATGAATGTGTTATTTATTGTATTTGTATATGTATTATTTACTTGTATATGTGTATGAATGTATTATTTTATATACTTGTGTGTCTATTATTTACTTATATCCATTACTAGGTGTATGAATCTATTTTTTGCTACATCAATATTATATAGAGTATCATAGAGAGTATTGTATTACTAGTATGTATTTTTTTGGAGTGTTTATTCTTCTATGTTTATGAGTGTCTCATTTTGGGTGCTTTTGAGTATTCCTTCATTGTTTATTTGTATCTCTATGAGTGTAATGTTTGAGTATTCCTTGAGCATTAGAGTAGTGGTTTCATTGTTTGTATGTATATAAATGTATTTTTATGAATAGTTGTTTGTATTATTTTGAGTATTTTTCAAGATTCCTTCATCATTTGCTTGTGTGTGTATTTTTTGAGTATTCTTGTATATGGATATTGTTTACTTGTATGTATATGAATGTGTTATTTATTGTATTTGTATATGTATTATTTACTTGTATATGTGTATGAATGTATTATTTGCTATACTTGTGTGCCTATTATTTACTTATATTCTTTATTAGGTGTATGAATCTATTTTTTGCTACATTTATATGTGCATTTTTTATCTGTATTCATTGTAAGTGTATAAATATATTATTTATGTGTATGAATATATTCTTTGCAACATTTATATGTGTTTTGTTTACTTGTATTCTTTGTATGTGTTGAATGAATTCTTTATGTGTGTATGAATCTATTCTTTGTTACATTTGCATGAGTCTTGTTTACTTGTATTCTTTGTATGTGTATCAATGCATTATTTATGTGTGTATAAATCTATTATTTACTATATTTGTATGTGTCTTCTTTACTTGTATTCTTTGTATGTGTATCAATGTATTCTTTATTTGTGAACGAATCTATTCTTTGCTACATTAATGTGTGTCTTTTTTACTTGTATTTTTTCTATGTGTATCAATGTATTCATTATGTGCATATGAATCTATTATTTGCTACATTTGTATGTGTCTTGTTAAATTGTATTATTTGTATGTGTGTGAAAGTATTTTGTGTATATGAATATATTATTTGCTACATTTTTATGTCTCTTGTTAAATTGTATTCTTTGTATGTGTGTGAAAAAATTCTTTGTGTGTATGAATCTATTCTTTGCTATATTTGTATGTACCTTGTTTAATTGTATTTTGTGTATGTATATGAATGTATTCTTTATGCGTGTCTTAATCTATTCTTTGTTACATTTGTATGTGTCTTGTTTATCTTTATTCTTTGTATGTGTATAAATGTATTATTTATGTGTATGAATTTATTCTTTGCTACATTTGTATGTGTCTTGTTAACTTGTATTCTTTGTATGTGTATCAATGTATTATTTATGTGTGTATGAATCTATTATTTGCTACATTTGTATGTGTCTTGGTTACTTGTATTTTTAATGCTTTTATATATATCTATATATGAATGAATGTATTTGGGTTATAATGTATGCTTTGGATTGTGTTCTATATGTATATGAATGTACTATTATGAGAATTGAAATAATGTTTTCATTTGTTACATTTCAATAGTTAGAATTTATTTGTTTAGGTTTTTATTCTATGTTTATGAATGTCTCATTTTGCACGCTTTTGAGTATTCCTTCATTGTTTATTTGTATCTCTATGAGTGTAATGTTTTAGTATTCCCTGAGTGTTAGAGTAGTGGTTTCATTGTTTGTGTGTATATAAATGTATTTTTGTGAATAGTTGTTTGTATTATTTTGAGTATTTTTCAAGATTCCTTCATTATTTGCTTGTGTGTGTATTTTGTGAGTATTCTTTTGTATGGATATTGTTTACTTGTATGTATATGAATGTGTTATTTATTGTATTTGTATATGTATTATTTACTTGTATATGTGTATGAATGCATTTTTTGCTATACTTGTGTGTCTATTATTTACTTATATTCTTTATTAGGGGTATGAATCTGTTTTTTGATACATTTATATGTTCATTCTTTATCTGTATTCATTGTAAGTGTATAAATATATTATTTATGTGTATGAATCTATTCTTTGCAACATTTGTATGTCTTTTGTTTACTTGTATTCTTTGTATGTGTATGAATGAATTTTTTATGTGTGTATGAATCTATTCTTCGTTACATTTGCATGTGTCTTGTTTACTTGTATTCTTTGTATGTGTATCAATGTATTTTTTATGTGTGTATAGATCTACTATTTACTACATTTGTATGTGTATCAATGTATTCTTTATGTGTGAACGAATCTATTCTTTGCTACATTAATATGTGTCTTGTTTATTTGTATTTTTTCTATGTGTATCAACGTATTCATTATGTGTCTATGAATCTATTCTTTGCTACATTTGTATATGTCTTGCTAAATTGTATTATTTGTATGTGTGTGAAAGTATTTTGTGTGTATGAATCTATTCTTTGCTACATTTGTATGTGTCTTGTTAAATTGTATTCTTTGTATGTGTGTGAAAGAATTCTTTGTGTATATGGATCTATTCTTTGCTATATTTGTATGTAACTTGTTTAATTGTATTTTGTGTATGTGTATGAATGTATTCTTTATGTGTGTTTGAATCTATTCTTTATTACATTTGTATGTGTCTTGTTTACCTATATTCTTTGTATGTGTATCAATGTATTCTTTATGTGTATGAATTTATTCTTTGCTACATCTGTATGTGTCTTGTTAACTTGTATTCCTTGTATGTGTATCAATGCATTCTTTATGTGTGTATGAATCTATTATTTGCTACATTTGTATGTGTCTTGTTCACTTGTATTCTTTGTATGTGTATCAATGTATTCTTTATGCGTGTATGAATCTATTATTTGCTACATTTGTATGTGTCTTGTTTAATTGTATTCTTTGTATGTGTGTGAAAGTATTCTTTGTGTGAGAATCTACTCTTTGCTACATTTATATGTGTCTTGTTTAATTGTATTCTCTGTATGTGTGTGAAAGAATTTTTTTTGTGTATGAATCTATTCTTTGCTACATTTGTACATGTCTTGTTTAATTGCATTTTGTGTATGTGGATGGATGTGGAGTAGTGATCATACTTCTCATGTTCTTCTTGTCTCCTCAGATTCTCATGAATCAAAGAGTGGCCCTCCCATCCTAGTTGTTTAGGCGAGTCCTTCTCCTATTCCTACAGAGCATGGGGACAATCATATGATGCCCCCACCAAGTAGTCTTGTCATTTCCTTAGATTAGAGTCAATTGACTGCTTTTCACCTTCTATCTTATGTGCCTTTCTATTAGCATCATGTCTTCTACTACTTGGTAATCTTTGGGTTACCCATAGCTTGTGCATATCACCCAGAATTTGTTGGCTTTCAACAAAGGAACGAGTGAGCCCTTAGGGATCCTTCTGAAGTTCCCTATTACTTTGGGAGGAAATACCATCTATATAGACGTGATGGTAGTACAAGGTCCCTTAGATTTCAATCTTCTCCTTGAATGTGACTATGTTTATGTCATGGGAGCTCTTGTTTCTTCACTTTTCCATGTGGTCTGTTTTCCACGTGAATGGAGAATCATGGCCATTGATCAATTGTAGTTCATTAGTCACTAGGTGCCTCTTATGAAATCATCGTCCTTCATTGGTTTATGTTTTCAAGTAGTACCCTCCCCACCACAATTCAATTATGTGGACACCTATTCCGTCTCCACATCCGTTGATGATCACACAGATGGTATAGTATATTATGTACTGGGGGCATTGGTACCTGATTTGTCACTAGTACCAGTTGACATGTGTTCCTCCCAGAGCGTAATTCTCCCATCCAGTGAGGACCCCTTGGGAGCCATGTTCCTGTATGGTACATGAATAGACCTTGGAGCATAGTTCTTTGTCTTGTGTCAATCTCCTTAAAAAATGAAACAAGGGGTCAAAGCATAGTTCCTTGTCTTGTGTCAAGCTCATTAAACAATGAAACAAGGGGTGTGAGCATAGTTCCTTGCCTTGTGTCAAGTTTGTTAAAAAATGAATCAAGGAGATAGAGGATAGTTTCTTCCTCTATCAACCTCATTAAAAAATGAAACAAATGTCCTAGGATAGTTCTTTTACTATGTCAACCTCATTAAAAAAATGAAAAAAACTCCCCTTTCCAAATCGAGTCTTTGATTAAGATCTTGTAAAATCCTAGTCGAGTCTTTCTTGGATCTCGAGAGTGACCTTCATTCCATCCACCTCACTAAACGAAATGAAGCTTGGGGGGCATGTACCTCAAATTGAGTCATTATGTTGGGCGAATGCAAACTTATTGCAAGCATAGTTTTTTGCTTCAAGCCTGTAAAAAAATGAAACCAAGCTCAAGCAAATTTTTTCATTTGATGCTTGCGTAAACATGAAACCAAATTCAAGGAGAGTTCCTCATGGTTCAATCTTGTGTAAAAATGAACCCATATCCAATTTACATCTTGTGATTATCATTTTTATCTACTAATTTCTGCTAGATGAGCCTTGGTTGTTCCATTCCATCGCCACCATCTATTTGGAGGATCATTTGCTTTCACTTGGTTGTTTTACCCTTTCTTAAGGAACTGTAAGGATGAGCGGTTTTATTAGCCAACCTTTTGACCATTACATGTTTTGAGTAGTTCCATCATTACTAGAACCAATTTCTATCCCTTTATACCACTCATTCCTTCAGGACAAGTCACCTTTAAGATCTTTTTTGACTCATAAAAAATGAAAAGATTACCGAGTAGTTTTCCTTTTTAGACTCGTTAATGCAAATAAAACTAGGGAGTCATATTTGAGCTCTTTTCTAACTCTCAAAATATGAAAATATTGTCAAGCTCTTCTCATTTTGAACTTGTTAAAGGTTGCAAAACATCATTTACCAAGTATACTTTTACCCCATTTTTGGGCTAGGATAAAATATTTATGAAAAAGGAATACCTTAGTCAAACATGGCTAGGAGGTTCTCTCGAGTAATTTTTTCTACCTTTTCTAGATCGAGGGACAACCTTATAAAAAGGGCCCCCTTAACGTTTATTTTCTGTGTCTTTTTCAAACTCTATAAATATGAAAAAGATTCTGAGTTTCACCTTTATCGAACTCGCTAAAATATTCAAACGACATAGTACTTGTCATTATGATGAGACTGAGCTACTCCTTTCTAGGGCTCGTAAAACTTACTAGGATGGATCCATCGAAAGGACGGACTTATATTACAAGCATATGTTATCCCCATTAAGTTTGTGTGAAACTAACTAGGGTACTCGCTAGAAATGGTGGGGGATAATTGGAAGTATTTAATTAGTTGTATTCTTCACTTCAGGCAACATGTCGCCCTTGAACATTGACACACATTTGTTACTCGTGTTGGTTTTTTGAACATCCTCACACTATCACTTTCCTCCCTAGGTTTTGGGTTATCCATTTTAAACCTCTCATATGATCTTTTCCATGTTACCATGACCTCTGATCCTATGATGTCAAATGTTGCCAAACTCTAGAGTCATGTCATCCACATATTCAAGAGAAGTCTTCCTACACATACGTTGTCTGATCATATGTCACCATCTTGGATTGCTCTCATTCATTGTGTTTCCCATTTCGTGTCAATGATAAAGCATTCATTATGACCTTCCTTCAAGAGATCGCTTCATGTCAACTTCAGCTTATTATCCATGAAATTGATCTAGAAACCCGCTTCTAGTATCTTAGAGCTTGCATACCTCAATGGAAAGTTCTTCGCACTCGATGACGGGTTCTCATCATTTGCCTTTAATCGAATGATTTCACGAGTGTTCGACTTTAGTTCCTTATTCACACTTCGTTAATTGTATTGAGAGTACATTGAGATCCATTAACATTATGGGTGGATTCTCTCGCAATTGTTAACGGTTCACATCATTGGCCGATAATCAAGTGATTTTCTAGCATGTTCGACTTCACCACATCTATTCACATGTTAGAATTTGTACTTTGATTGGGTTGTGTGGGAGCAGACGACCTTGGGCTTAGATCGCAAAAGTCTAGGTTGCAAGGAGTTGATAGTATTCATGGTTATATACATGATTATTTAGATGGATGGCTGCAAACATGTCGTGGCTATCATTTTGATCCTACTTATTCGAATGGCTACAACCACACTATGGGTCTTTTCATTTTGATCCTCTCTATTGAGATGGTTGCACCCATGCCGTGGGTCTGTCTCATATGATCATTTTAGTGCGATGGTTGCGTCCATGCTAATGATCCATGCACATGATCCATTTCTTGATGGATAATTGCACTTATACTATGGATTCATGTATTGTTATATGCCTCTCATGTTTATCAGGCATGACTATCATATTTCAGATACGTACATGTATGCTTGATTTGCAAGTCTTTCGATGTTGGTATTCCCATTCTTCGCTCCATCTTAAATCATTTTAGCCATCGCTCTCAGCTCTGACTTCATGCTTTAGGGGGCATCTGTTACACAATAATTTTTTACTCTCCTATCGCTCCTTGTTCCTGATCCCGAAGAAGCCTAGTAGTGACTATTGTGTTATACTTTCACCATGAAACCTATGCTCTTACATCCCTTGAAGTTTGAATAAAGTATTCCCCAATCCCTTCAAACCATTTCTAGAGCATCCTTCTTAAAACATAGTTTTTAAGATCAATGCTCTTTCCCAGTGTCTCACCTGTGCCGATGGTAGAAGTTTACACTATGACCCATGCCGATCAGTGCTACTGTTAGCCCAATACCCATGACGGTCTACTTATGGAAAGTTTTTCTAAGAGGAAATGGAGTTTCATGTCTAGAAACTTCTAGTGGCGATGCGTTGGATGTTCGTTTGGTTGGATAAGGGTCGAGAACTCGATATAAGATTCTTTCCCCCTTAAAAATGGACCTTCCGAAGGAGATAAGACCTTTTTCCCCTCTTGAGTGGATCTCATTCTTATCTTCCTCTCCCTATATAAACCACTTCCTCTTACCCTTTTTGGTTACAATATAAAAAACTAGTTGTAAAATTATGAAATATTTTTCCCTTTTCTTGCTACAGGTATATTTCCTCCTAATTATACTATGGTGCAGAAGAAGCATTTGGTGGTTAGATCAATAGACTATCAACTTATTGCACAACAACTGTATAAAATGGGTATCGATCAAGTTTTATGCCACTATATCCTTAATCATGAATGTGAAGGTGTATTATGGAAATGTCACGTTGGGGTTGTAAAAGTTCATCTTGGAGGGAAAGCTACTACTCAGAAAGTTCTACAAGTTGGCCTTTGGTGGTCGACTCTCTTTAAGGATGCAAAAGAATACGCAAAGACTTGTGATGTCTTTCAATGGGTTGGCCAAACATTGCATTTTGATGAAATACCTTGATATCTTGTACAAGATCTCGTTTTTTTTAGAAATGGGTGGTTGATTTCATTGGGTGTATTCATCCTCTTACTCTTCATTTGAATACTCAACATATAATTACCATGGTGGATTATTTGACTCATTGGGTAGAAGTTGCTCCAGTTAAAGATTTCACTACTGATATGGATGCCCTGTTTATATTTCAAAAAATTATTACCATGTTTGGTTGTCCATGAAGTCTTACAAGTGATCAAGATTCCCATTTCATAAATGAAACTGTCAAGGTTCTACTGCAGAATTTCATGAAGAAAAACCATAAGGGAACTCCTTATCATCTGGAAGCCAATGGGACTATTGAAGATTGTAATAAAATTTTCGAGAAAGGAATTACTAATGTTTTCTCTACAAGCAAACATGATTAGGATGAATGAGTCCCTAGTACGTTGTGGGCCTACTGAGCTACATTCAAGCGGTTTAAAAAGTACATTCCTTTTCAATTGGTTTATGGGAAATCATTTGTTATTCCTGTTGAGTTTATTATTCCTAATAATTTCATTTCTCATGAAAGTGAAATTTATTAAGATGAGTCCATTGCTGAACAATTGTGTGAATTATCGCAACTAGATGAGTCCCAATTTCTCACTTATTCTCATCAAGTTGTTGAGAATGAGTGCTAGAAGGCTTGGCACATTCAAAAAATAAAAAAGAAATCATTTTTTGTGGGTTACCAAGTATTACTTTATGACAAAAATTATCACAAGAATCATGATAATCTTCAAATGCATTGGCTTGGTCGTTTTTGTTTTGTGGAAATGAAATATTTTGGCGTTGTTTTGCTTGCTCAATTAGATGGTAGGATTTTCTCTGGATGGGTGAATGGCACTCAACTGAAGCCCTATTTTCCTGTTTCAGCTTCTAAATAATTTGTCCTCCCTTCATGAGAGTAGTAAGTAGGAGTTAGGATAGTTTCCTCAACAAGCATTTCAACATGTTAGTAGTTTGTGTTTTCAATCTTTTATGCAAGTCTGTTGTCTTTTTAGTTGCAACCCATTGTGCTCATGGAAATTATTTTGTATATTATCTTGTCAGTGTCATTAATGCTTGTCTTATCTATCTTTATTTCCAGTCATGTCTGATTTAGCAACCAAATTTGTCTCCCAATGCCCAATAATATTTCCTTCTATAGTTAGATGTTATATTATGTCATGGAATTCCTCAGTATGTGTTCAAATCTCATGACATTAATTCAATTTTAATTCATATTTATCATTCTTAATGGCTAAGTCCTCCACCCTGTCAAATTTTCTATATATTCCCACTCTTCATCTTCATTTTCATCTTTAATTTTCTCGCATTCTTAGTTTCTGCTCTCACTACATTACCACTTATCTTTTTCGCCCCCCAGTTTTTTTTATTTATATCAATCATTATTTAACCATGGTTCACCAAGTTAGAACTTCTATCATATTGTAATTTACTTACTCTCATATTCACTGCTAGGACAACCTCTTGGGAAAGTATGACAAAGCCCATCTTGTCGATAATGAACTCTATGATCCCACTTTGTTACTTGTGCTTTGGACCGATGTTTTTATGGAGCCAAATACGCTTTCCAATGCCCACTCTACCATGAAAGTTAGATCACTCTCTTTCCCTTGAACCATTTCAATCTCCTTCTTATGCACGACTTACCTATTCTTGGCACCACTAGTGAGGTAATTTACTGCACCAAGTTACTAATCATTCAACTTCATTGAGGTTCTCTTCAGTTGTACTGGGAATACCACATTCATCCGGTATATATCTATAGAATCACAATATGGTCCACTTATGGTGCCAACGTTGGCTAGGATTTTCCGAAAACTACTAAATGTAGCAAGAAAATAGATGAGAATTATTCGTATAAGAAGTATGGAACCACCATAAAATAATATGTTGTGGATTTTTTCTTGATATGATCAATAATATGTCAATTCACATTGCTTCTACAATTATCGCCATCAAACCCATGTGTGATTATACTAGAGGATAATGTTTGTTTGATGCCATCTCAGTTGTAGAAGCTTGTGTATGAGGCGATCAGCTGCATTGGTCTAGATATCTCCTTCATGAGTTATTTTAAGCCATCAATGACGTTTTTTCTTATCCCACATATTTTATTTTTGGATTTCTGATTGTTTCCCTTATTATGTCAAAATGGTGTGCTCCAGAAGGTCGCAACCTTGCCATAATTGCAGAAGGTGAACCTATTTCATATTCTTATGCACCTTGGCATAACAATGAATATATTGTCAAAAAAGAGTTTCATGATCTTTCATTTAGCCACTCGTTAAAAAAATGGATGACGTGACTAGAACCATTTCATGGGTGTCGCTCCCACTACTCATCCAGTACTCTCCTTAGACTTGGTTCAATATATATCATATTTCTTGTTATCTTTGGTGGATGCATGTCTCTCCTACAACTTTTTCTATGCATAAATTGTCATTCTACATAAGTGAGAACGATTTCCACTTTGACGTCATCACTTGAACTTGATCATCTCATGGCATCAGAATGGAAAGATCATATACAACTTTGATGAAATGAAACCTATCAAAGATGCCCCTTCATCTTTGCGAAATCACTCTAAAGATATGTCAAAAGATCTATAGCCCCTACTGAAGAAATATAGGGAGTGCATGAGCTCAGCTCATGCTACTTAGTCGGAGGTAGGCTCTTTCGTTAAAAAAAATGGATGATGTGACTAGAACCATTTCGTGGGTGTCACTCCCTCTACTCATCCAGTACTCTCCTTAGGACTGGCTCGATATACCTCATATTTCTTGTTATATTCAGTCAATGCATGTCTCTCATACTATTTTTTCTATGCATAACTTGTCATTCTACATAAGTGAGAATGACTTCCACTCTATGGTCATCACTTGGACATTAGTCATCTCGTGGCAACAAAATGGAAAGATCCTATACAACTTTGATGAAATGAAACCTATCAAAGATTCCCCTTCATCTTTGTGAAAGCACTCTAAAGATATTTCAGAAGATCTCCAACTCCTACTAAAGAAATATAGGGAGTGCATGAGCTCAGCTCATGTACATCAAATCACTCCTATTTCCATTGCACCACCCACTATTGCATCCATCATTCTACCTGCCACCATCCTTACTTTCAGTTCACCTCGCCAAATCCACAATACTAACCCTACAACCACTTTCATCAACCTTGATGTCAAGCCTCCATCCATCGATCATGTTTTTCGCATTGATGAAGAGAAACCCTTATCCCCACATACAACTTGCAAAGAGACACCCCATTCATCAAAAGAAACCTTTTCATACCATATTGACTCACTTATTTTCCTTTATCAACCAAGAGATATGGAAAATAACTTTGCTTTTGTCACTTCTATTGGTTTTCCTAACACTATCATTCCCCCACCATCAACTGCTTCTCCTCCTGCTGCTACTTCACCTCATCTATATTCTTTTACCACTTCATTCATTTATGCCAAGCAAGTGGCTAATTTATGAAAGGCCTTGAGTAGTCTCATCAAGTGATCTCCCTTTCCTCACAACAACATAATCTCCTTACTTTTATTCTGACCCTTGTTATTCATAGAATTGAACATAATCAAAAAGTTGATATACAAAGAGAATCTTCATTACACGACTAGTCAGAGTTCTTAGGTTCTAGTGGCCAACCACTGCAATTGTGATTTTCCACCACCAAATACCATTTTAGTTGACACCCTTAGCATATTGTCTTCTCTGCAATTGTTCAAGTTTATTCATGACTTTGTGTCTAAGTTGGAGATTTGTCTTGTTTAGGCTGAGACTTGATGTGTATATCTTCAAGATACTTGTGAAGAATGGGAACAAAAACTCCATGTTTCCGCTACTATATAAACTTAGTCGTGCCTTGAGAAAGATGCAATATAAACTCAGGTAAATGATCTTCATTCCAAATTGCAATCAATGTGGCCCACACTTGCACCTTTTGCTGAATAGTTTCCTAAATATTTCACCATCTATACCCGTACCAAATGTTTCACTTTTTATGAAGTGACATATAACTAAATTGTGGCCTATAACCTTGCCTTCCAGGACAATGTTGCTACCTTATAGAAATCCACATTAGATCCCTAAGAGATATTCAAGAACGAGATCCCCGATAAAATTAAGGAAGTCACCTCTATCGTACACATTTTTCCATAGTTTATGTAGGAGTCACAATATATGATGAGTCAAATTTCTGACTACAGTGGTGTTCTAGCGAAGAAGAATAAAGTTATTGGTCCCTTGTTTGAGAATGTGAACAACCTCTTTCGGCAAGCGATGATGACCTTTGATCTGATAGTGAAGACACAACTCTTGGATAAAGCCGGTGACTTAGATGCTCATATTAACCAGTTGGAAGATGCATCATAGGTGACTAAATGTGTTCTTCACGACCTCAACCCATAAGAGAAAAGACACTTCCTCACTTTGAATAAACTATCTACTCTTGTTGATCAACAACTCCAGGAACTTGTATATTTGTAGCACATTGATCTTAGGGCACAGATAGTCAACTAATTTTCAAGCAAAGTTTCTACACTATTGGACTCATGGAACTCATATGTTCCTGAATACAAAAAATTTAAGGATTCATCTCTTCATACTATTCCAGATTTGGGGCATTCATTTAAAGTTACTGTAGCTGATCTGAGCAGAAGCCAACCTGCACAAAGTTTAGAAGCAACAATAGTAATACAATGCCCCAAGGACGAGTAAATGAATTTTGGTCGAGGCATGTTGGGTCCCTCATTTTTCAAGGAATATAAGTTGTGGAGGACATTTTAGACAAAGTTGCCAGAAGCAGAGCACTAGAAAATCAAAGCGGTAGTGGAATACTTGTTTTTGGATTTGTGCAGTGGAAAATAAGGACGTGCACCAAAGAAGATGGAGCTGATTTTGATATGGTCAAACAAAGAACCAAGGTAATGGCCCTAGGTATTTTAAAACCATGGATCAAGCAAGCGAGACACTGAAGAATAGATCACCCGAGCATGACTATAAAAGAAGACAAAAGGCAGTGAGAAATAGTTAGATGATGCTACAAAGTTTAGATCATATTGTAAGCTTAAATAGCGTTTTATAGTTTGGACTACACTGCAAAGTCTTGATTTTTTTAATGTTTGGAATCTGAGCTATATGAGAAAAAGACTACTTACGGGTGGATCTAAACATGTAATGACGTATTTTGATACTTATTTTGAATTTTAAGAAATGGACACAAGTTCGTAGTTTTTTACAAGATGTAATGGAGAGATGTTGTTGTAATTAGGCTCTGATGTTTTAATAATAAAAGGAGAATGGGAGTTCTACTACATGCTTATTTATTTTTCACCCCGTTTAAAATTCTTTGCATATGGTTACTTTCCCTTATGCCTTTTTATTGTTCTGTCTCACCTCGGGTGAGACTCTCCTTCAATTCAAGGGAGTGAAAATGTCGACAATATGCTAGACTATGTAGAAACCTTTGTTGGAAACCTAGGGCGAACACAAGGTCAAAATTAAATTAAATTGTTCCTCCAACAAATAATATTAGAAAATATTACAATAATAATTTTCATACATTTTAATATTAGAATATTTTTAAAATAGTAGTAGACGTTCATTAAATTTAGTAGAAAATTGTTATCTTAGCAAGTCTATTTTCGCACAATCACGAGGGTATCTACACCCAATTTGGTGTTGAGTTTGTTTGACATGAAGTTAAATTACATTTTATTTATTATTATATTATTATTATGTATTTATATATATTAGTTAAATAATAATTATATTATTATTTTTATGTATTTAGATTTATAATTATTTAGTATGATATCGTATAATGAATCTAATAGAAATAATATTATTATAATAATTGAAAGTATTTAAATTAAAATGATAAATTAGAATTACATACATAATAAAATATTATATCACATTGTGATGTGTGCAAATAAATGGATTATGAGGGTTTCGCTGAGAAAAATATTAAGGAAAAATTAATAGAATTTATTATGAGAAGGTGTAGGGTTGCGGGGATATAATAAGGAAAATTCATAATGAGGGTGAGGGAGAGGGTAAGGGGATACATTAGGGAAACCTAATATGAGGGGATTGTGTGGGTGGGGGTAAATGTTAGGAAAAATGTAATATGGGGGGAATATGGGGTTGGGTGGTGATATTAGAGAAAATTCATAATGAGGCTGAGTATGAAGGGATATATTAAGAAAACCTTAATATTAGGAGGCTATCGAGGACGGAAAGATATTAAGGAAAACATATTAAGTTTTCCCTAATATATGCTCCAACCCCTTAAAGGTTTTTCTCTAACATATCCCTTCAACTCCATAGCTTTATTAAGTAAATAATATCTCCCTTAAACTTCACCTAATAAGTTTTCCTTAATATGTGTCTCTCTCACCTGATATTATGTTTTCGCGAACATCTTCCCTTCCCTCAACTTCCCTTCCCTCAACTTGACTCTTATAATTATTATCCACCACCACTTCCAACCTTATTATGAGGGTAATTATTTTCCCTTAATATATTCCCCCCCACATATTTAGTTTCCCTAATATCTCCCCCCAACCTGAATTAATAAGCTTCCCTTAATAACTCCTCCAACCCTATCCTTCTAATTAATATCTACCCCCACATCCACCCTTATAATAAGTTCTCCCAGATATTTTTTTACCCACACCCTCATTATGAGGGTAATAATTTTTATTTACTTTCTCTCCCCAACCCCACCCTCATTATGAGGCAAATAACTTCTCCTTAATATCTCCTCCCAACCCCACACCCTCATTCATATTAAGTTTTCCTAAATATCTTCCCTCATCCCCACATATTGTGTTTTCCCTAATATCTCCCCCTATCCCCACACCCTCCACCATAATAAGATTTACTTAATACCTCCCTACACACTCACCCTCCCCCTTATAATGAATATCTCTCCCCACCTTCACTCTCATTGTGAGAGTGATGGTGGAAGAAGATTATGAGAGTGAGGATGGGGGGAGATATTTGAGAAAACTTAATATATCCCAAATTTTAATTCTATGAAATAAGATATGGCAAGAAAAATCAGTAGTGAATATACCATGATAGAAATTTATTAGTTTAATTAGTTGATTGGGTTATAAAGATATTTATATATAAGTTTAATTATTTTAGAATTAATTAACTATTATATTGATAGGAGAACCATTAATTTTGTGTGCATTTTCCCCCATCTTTTTCCTTATTATGAGAGAAAATGTGGGGGTAAGATATTAGGACAACTAATGAGAGTGGGGATGGCAGTAAGGAGAGATAATTAGGAAAAACTTTTCATAGTTTTCACCAATATCTCCACCACCCACCCTTAGCATGGGATTATAATTATGAACATGAAGAAAACTATTAGTAAAAAGACAATATAATTTTACTTTTAACTTTATGAAATAAAGTATGGTAAATGTAAATCACTAATAAGTATAGTATGCAATAATTTTTTAACAAATTAAATTAGTTGATTGAGTTTTAAAATTATTTTAAAATAATCAATATTATATTAATAAAACCATGATTATTTTTATGAATGTTCATTGAAAAAGGATTCTCAATACTAATATGAAATTGAGAGAGTAAGAAAAGAGATACTAAAATAAGCAAACACAATAATTAATCATTTATCATCTTAATAGGGTTTTTATATTTCTTCTTTTCAGTATTTATGAGATTTTCTTCCTTTTTGGAATGCTTATAATAAAATCGTTTATGGAGTTTTTCTATTTCTTCGAGATTTTTTTCCTTTTACTCGAATGTTTATAGTAAAATTTTAAGAGATTTATCATATTTGAACTAGCCATTTTAGATTCCTTTATTGTAAAAAGTTTTGGATTGATAATAATTAAATATTTGGAAATGTATTGTGATACTTCAAAGCATTTAAAGAAGGATGTGATTGTAAATACTTTATTAACATCAATCAACTCACAAAAGTAAAATATGAAATAAGTAAGATTTAAATTTCAAAAAAGAGAATGAAAAAAAAAACATCTAAACTAACCCCAATTATAAGTAAAGATCTACATATATAAATATTTATATCGAGATAAGTTACATATACTTCATTAAAATGATTTACAATTCAATTTCGAAAAAAATAACACTAAGTTAATCCAAATGAAAATTACACTACTTATTTTATTTTTACTTTTTATTTTTTCTAATAATTTTAATAAAGTTTACCTCTCTCGTGGTCAATATTTGATTCTAGTTGAGACAATATTTAGTTTTGGAATGATCTAAAAATCTAAAACACTAAAATGTATAGAAAGGATGAAAATATGACCTTATAAATTACCCAATCACGATTTGAAATTATATGATTTTTTTAAATAATTTTGATATTCTATAATTTTAATAAAATTTACTTTCTTGAAGTTAATATTTGATTTTACATGTGATATTAAGGTTAGATATTACAATCAAGCATATATCAGTCTTTTTTTGGATAATATTTGAGCTAAAATTGCTAGCTTATATATTTACCGTACATTGACAAACTTGAAAGAATTGTTTTTTATCTAAAAACAAAATTGAAAACACATGAAAGGGTGATTTTCAAAAATATCATTTAAAAAAAAACTTGAAAGAATATGACAACTCAGCTCAGTTTAAACGATAATTGAAAGGTTGTTGCAAGGAATGGTAATTAAAATTTGGGATTAATATTTTAATCGGATTGAAGTAAAAAGCTAGAAAATAATCCAAAAAAACCTAACACTCGACTTGTCATTTCAGGAATGGGTTGAGTGATTAAATATTCATTCTTGGTGAATGAATCATGAGAGGAATCCAAGATTGAGAGAAGGTTTTGCACAAGAGGATGAAATTCAAAGGTTGTTTTCCATAGTCCGAAAACTAGAGGGAAAGGCAGTAGGAGATTGAATTCATTACTCATGGACACAATGATTTTTTTTCCTTAATTTGTTTGTGGGACTTTTGTGTAACATGAAAAAAAAAAAATCTATGTTCAATGTACAGGTTAAGCATGGATATTATTTCTTTCCTTCTCCCTCAAACACTATGATGTAAAGTTTTTTTCCTTATGGAGCACTCCATAAATGTACTGTACCATGTACTATTGTATGCATCAATATATTGTGTAATGTTGTTGTATGCTTGCAATTTGTTGTGTTGTGTGTGCACAAATCTTTGTGTTATGTGTATGTGGATTCATGTTAATTGAGAGAGAAAGTTGTGGTTGAGTTTGAAGGGCCAACTTGATCAACAAATATTACGCTTTCATAGTGGGTTAGTATTCATGTCTATATTTTCTTTAATTATTTTTAAATTCATTCTATCTGGAATTTTTATGATCTGGAATTTTATATGTGGGAGCTAAAGCAACATACATCCTCTATAAACCAGAGCTTCCAGAGGAAAAACCACCTCAACCCTCATCAATATAACCATGATTTACCGCAATCCTCACATGATCATTAGGCCCTAAAAAATCATGGATGTATCCAGATCTCTCCATCGAAACCGTGAGGAATTTTTCTATCTCAACCTCTTGGCTTTATCATGCATCCCACCATTACTCTTCAAGGAATTTCTAGGATTATGAGGTCTTCACCCTCTAGGATTTATTGTGTATCCTGCCATTATAAGGTCGAGGGATTCCTAGGCCCAATCAAGGGTATTCACCTCTAAGGTGTATCATGTATCACTCCATTCACCTACCGAGGATTCTTAGGCTCAATCAAGGGTATTCACCTTTGAGCTTTACCGTGTATCCTTCCATTCACTAGTCAAGGATTCTTGGACCCAATTAGCATGTTCACATTCAGGCTCTACCATGTATCCCATCTTGGGGTTACTAGGCCTTATGAATAATATTTAGACCACCCCACTAAGCTTTGAATCCATCTAGCAATCCAACTCAACCAAAACAATAGAACCCCATCACAACATGGCTATCTGGAAATGTGAAGGCAATGTTAAAGAACACTATCACACTTGGAAGGACTCGTCCCAATGGTAGCAAGAGAACCAAAAACACACATGCATTTGCCATGCATGCCAAAACTAGCAAGGAAACCACAGATACAAATCAATACCTACAAGTAATCCTATTGTACTTTCTTGATTATACTCCTCCTTTCTTGATTTTTTTCTTCCTCTTTCGTTATTTGCTCTTCTTTTTCCTTCTTTTCTCCAATGCTAGAGTGTTCCAAGAATGCTCTAAGTTTCTAAGAGTGAGAGAGAGAGAGAGAATAGAGAGAGATATATCCATAATTGAACTGACAAAAGGGTACCAACTGATCCTCAGAAGCCATTTTATTAATGAGCCCTCTAATTTCTTCAATTTTCCATTATTTTCATTCATTTTCCTCCTCATATGCAACCTGTGACCTTTTGCCTTCCCTTTCGCCTAATTTCCGTTATTTTCATAAATAAATTGCCAATTAATTCCTCATGTCTTTATAAAGCCTTTGCCTTTGCCTTTTCTCATTTCCCTTGGCCATAATAAACCAAATAAACACCCACACTAGGATGTTTTTCCCAACATAGCTTGGAATAAGTGTCCCATGAACTTGGTTCTTATTTTTCCTTAATTAACTTTATCTATCTGGCATTTTGACCAGGGTTGTTACAAAAATAATTAAATTCTTTATTTGACATCTATGAATTAAAATATTTATCCTTATGAAATTGTAAGTTAGATTTCCATGTTTTTGTTATTCTTGCAAGACATTCTTTGGAAGCCTACATTGTTTCAAAAAGAACCATCTTAGAGTTTCACTTTTAGGAATGTATTCATAATTTTGTCAATGTTCTCTTCCAAAAATACTTTCTTTCAAGACAACCCTTATTTTTTCTTTGATTGATATTCAACCCTCAGACAAAGTGAGCTTCTAGGGGGCATAAAGAGTCAATCTTTACCTTCAAACTGGCATTTTTGGAAATTAATTATAAACAATATATTTAATATAAAAATTACATCAATAATACATTACAAAGAAAGTGATCTATAAATCTATCAATGAAAATATTTGTTAGCTCGACACTGACTCTTACAAGTATCTATTTTATGTAGAGAAATATTCAAGGTTGCCAAGGGTATGTAAAAACAATTGTAGTCCATTTGAGAATACACAAGGAGGAGTAAGAATTTTGATTCTATAGTCATGCCTCAAGAGAAATTCTTCCTCTACTATTAAAGTTGACATCTCTAATAAAAAAAAAAAATGCCTTTTTGCTGCCAATAATAGTATTTGCTTCTCATTATTTCATAGATAAAGAAGACTAACTATTTTCAAAATTAATTTTATTAGATAGTTACAATATACATAATTACATACATAATATATATAATTTAAAAATATTATGTAAATTTTACAAGTATCATTAGTTTAGTTTTTATTAATTTATTATTATATTTTGTATTTTATACTTACCTTTTTAAAATGAAAAAATATCAATATCTACGTTGTAAAGTGTTGCTTTGGGAAGAAATCCCCTCCATGACACTATGTGATTTTGTGAGCCATCAATGTTGTGTTTTATACAATAAAAACATTTTCAGCTTTTGGATCTATGGAAGGTAGTTACATTCATTAATATGTACTCTACCTTAACTAACTTACTCATCCATAATTTTTAATTTTTGGTTGTTGCATTCTGATGGAATTCTGGTTGATTATCTTCCCATCACTCCTATGGTACCCTGTGTGCCCAACCCACACAACCTCGCTAATTCTGTCAACCTAATCCTATCCTCAATGAAGGCTTTAGGTATGAAAGAAATAGAGGTTGAAGTCATTGTCGATACATAGCCAATTCAGCTTCCAGTGATGATATGCCATCAAAAAATCGGAAAAATCAACAATATGGAGCAATGAGAGGGAGAGGAAGGAGGAATTTTTAGAGAAATAATTAGAGTAGAGGTTACTAGAGTTAGAGGAACCAAAAGATCTTATCCTCATCAAAATTACACTACAAAAGAGGGCATATTTCAATGAAGGAATGTCAATGAGGTATGCATCCTCGGATAGAGCACTACAAATTGTGATTTTAGTGGAAAGCGTTCTACAAGTAAGGGATTCATTGGTCAACCCAATAATGGAAATCACCCACCCACAAAAACGAAAAAAAACATATCTGAAGTAGATGGATTTGAGGGGTGCTAAGAACAAATGCAATGTTAGTACATTAGTCATCCTACCATATTAATCATGTTTATCAACAAGTGGTCTCAATTTTCTTGGTGCGAAAACAAATATTTTTTACCATATACCTATAGAATAACTTGTTTAAAACTCAAAAATTGTTAACAACTAAAGCATAATTAAAGTATCTAGTACATAATTAAAAAAAAAAAACTCTCGGCAAACATTTCAAAATCTAGGAATTAAAAGAGGTAGTAGGCATGGTATCCTTAGTAGTGGATGTTTAAGGATTTGAAGTAGTAGTAAAAGATGAAATGTGGCACTAAAATTTAGCTAGCCAAGTGTCCCTTCTATAAAGAGAGATCCACTAGTTTATATGGATACGTTTCACATCCCCAAGACTTGCAAATGATTATATCTTTTCGTCTACTTTTCAGTAAGGACCATTCCCAATAGGCTTTTTATTTTTAGTATTTTGATAAGGTTGTTCTGTTTGGAGCCTGATTATCTCCTTTATTCAGAGGTATTGCCACATTAGACCCCAGTTTGTAATGTGGCAACAACACTTCCCGTAAATATACACCGTCACGGGGGATTGGGGGCAATTCCCCCAAAGCTAAAAATAGATGTAAAATGTCCTTGTAAAATGTTTCAATTTCAGAGTCAATCTGGATCATTCATTAGGTAGAGATCTGAAAGTAGAAGTTATGTTTAATTTAGGGGTTTTTTCCCTAGAAGGAAACGCCTCGCCATATATGAGGGAATTTTATTGTATCTAGGCAAATTTGTATTCTAAGTGAGAAAGAGAGAGGAGATTGTGTGAGAGCGAAGAGGGAATTACAACATATTTACTGTAGGTTGTATCTCTTTAGTTTGTTGGATAATATAAAAGGAATGACTGGTTGTTTCTCCATGGATGTAGCCCAAATTGGGTGAACCACATAAATCTGTGTCTCTCTTGTTTTATGTGCTTTATGTGTTTATATTTCTGCAATATATTTTATGTGTTCCATTGCTATGTGATATAATTATCTAACAACTGGTAGAAGAGCCGAAGGTTTATTTGGATGATAAACTCATAGGAGAGAAGGGTTCTTGGTTCAAGTGGGAGAAATGGCATAAGATGGTAGGTTTAGGGTAAATTAATGATCAAAACTACCAGCTATCGAAGATGCGGATCAAATATTATCTGTATCAGAAAGATTTGTACCTACCATTGATTGGAAAGACAAAGAAGCTGACGAGTATAACATACATAGAATGGGATATTCTCGACAGAAAGGCACTTGGAACAATACCGTTCTACCTAGTGATGTCGATAGCCTTTAATATTTTAAAGGAAATGACAAGAGAGGGTTTAATGTCGACATTGACCAAACTATATGAAAAGCCCTCAGCCTCAAATAAGGTATTCCTTATGAAGAATTTATTTAATATGAAGATGTCAATAGGTGGATTTTTTTTTTTTATCATGTAAATGAATATAATACAATTACCAGCCAGTTAAGTTCTGTAGGGGTAACTCGTGATGATGAAGTTAGGGCTCTGTTATTTTTTTGCTCATTGCAAGAAAGTTGGAATGGTTTAGTTATGGCCATTAGTGACTTTGTCTCTAGATCTAGTACTTAAAAGTTTGATGATGTTTTTGGTGCAATCCTTAGCGAGGAAATGCAACAGAAAAGCTTCAGTGAGACATCAAGTGATTCTTTGACTGTAGAGACTAGGGGAAGAAAAATGGAAAGAGGAAAGCGCTCGGGATACCGTAATAAGTAAAGGAAAGGCAGATCCAAATCTAGGTTGGGGTTAGTGTGATGGAAATGTAGTAAGAAAGGGCACATGAATAAATACTGCAAGTCTCGTAAGGGAAAAGACGTAGTCGCGCAACAAGAAAACAATCATGAAGCGAATGTTACAGGT
Organism: Pinus taeda; assembly: GCA_000404065.3. Classification (NCBI taxonomy): domain Eukaryota; kingdom Viridiplantae; phylum Streptophyta; class Pinopsida; order Pinales; family Pinaceae; genus Pinus; species Pinus taeda. Next base: position 10,543 of record APFE031704295.1, on the reverse strand, counting down.
GATGTGTTGCAAGATGTTTTGATTCTCTCATTAGAAACTATTATTGATTCCTGGGTGGTAGATTCAGGGGCCTCATTCCGTGCCACACCATATAGGAAGCATTTTCATGATTATGTTCAAGGATATTTTGGACAGGTTTGATTGGGTGATGATAAACCCTGTAAAATCATTGGAATGGATACATTTTTCATAAAATAATAGAATGGAAATAAAAGGCTATTGAAGGAGGTAAGGCATGTTCCATATCTAAAGAAAAATCTAATTTAAATAGGGTAGTTGGGAGGTGAAGGTTGTTTGACTACTTTTATATATAAAACCTAGAAGGGCACTAAAGGAGCCCTGGTAATAGAAAAATGATAAAAGGTTGGTACATTGTATTCATGCAATGGTATTTCTAATTATGTTAATTCTTTACCCTCTACAAGAGAAGATACAACATTGTGGCATCATAGACTTGGGCACATGAGTGAGAAGGGGATGCATATTCTTCACTCAAAAACTTTGTTGCCAAGTTTGGATCATTTTGATTTAAATTATATGAGAATTGTGTTTGTGGAAAACAGAAGAGAGTCATATTCCTTAGAGTTGGGAAATAAAAAAAGAGTGAAAAGTTAGATCTTGTGCATACAAATGTATGGGAATCTGCTCAAGTATCATGTTTCGGTGGCTGTTTTTATTCTGTTACTTTTATTGATGATGCAACCAGAAAAACTTGGATTTATTGTATTTGAAATAAATTTGATGTATTTGATACTTTCAAGAAATGGAAAGCTTTGGTTGAAATTGAGACAAGAAAAAGGTTGAAGTGTCTCAAATCAGATAATGGAGGTGAGTATTGCAGCAAAGACTTTGATAGGTACCGTTTCGAGAATCGAATTCGCATAGAGAAGATAGTTGCAGGAACACCACAAGAAAATGGTGTGTCAGAAAGGATGAACAGGACAATCATGGAGTGTGCAAGCTGCATGAGATTGGATGTAGGATTTCCTTTAAAATTTTGGGTACATGTTGTAGATACTGTTCTTTATATAATAAATGGAGGGCCTTGAAGTTCCTTGGATGGTGGTATACCAGAGGAGGCATGGACAGGTAAAAAGGTAAACTTCTCATTTCTAAAGAATTTTTGTTGTGAAGCCTTCATCCACATTAATAAAGAAAATAGAACAAAGCTTGAGGAAAAATCAAAGAAATGTACCTTTATTGGATATGGTCTTAGTGATTTTGGTTATCGCTTTTATGATTAAGAAAAAAAATCATTAGGAGAAGAGATGTCATATTCAATGAAAAGGTTTTGTATAAGGATCTGATGCAAGAAAAGAAATAGGAAAAAGAAAACAAAAAATACATGGTTCTTGATGAGATCACAGAAAAAGTGAAGGTTCCTGAAAATCATAATGATCAACAAATAGAACAACAACAACAACAAGAACATCAAATGCCTGAGAGTAGTGTTAGAAGATCTACCAGGATAAGTAGACCCCTTGAACGATCTCTCCTTCATTATATTATGTATTGTTGACTGATTTTGGTGAACCAGAATCTTATGAAGAAGTAGTGCAAGTAGAAACCAAGAAGAAGTGGGAGCAAGTCATGCAAGAAGAGGTGGAATCCTTAGCACATAACTAGACTTGGGACTTAGTCAGGTTGCCTACAAGTAAAACAACATTGTGGAATAAATGGGTTTACCAGTTGAAGGAAGAAAATGGAGGTAGAAAAAGGTATAAAGATAGACTTGTGGTGAAGGGGTTTGCACAGAAAAATGGTACAGAATTTGATGAGATATTTTCTCCTGTTGTTAAAATGACTACAATCAGAACTATTTTAAGTATAGTAGCAACTGAAGATTTGCATCTTGGGCAGTTAGATGTAGAGACAACCTTTGTCCATGGGGATTTGGAGGAAGAGATATATATGCAACAATCAAAAGGATATGAGATAAAAGAGGAGGAGAAACTAGTGTGCAAGTTGAAGAAGAGCTTGTTGTAGGTTCTAACATGTAGGAAATAAATCTGCTCGAAAGAAAATTGGTGAACTCATTCGTAATGAAGGATTTGGGTGATGCAAAACAAATCCTTGGTATGATAATAACTAGAGACAAGAAGAATAAAAAATTAACAGTCTCAGAGTGAGTATATAGAAAAGGTGTTGAAAAGATTTAATATGTAGAATGCAAAACCAGTTAGTATACGTTTGGCTATCTATTTCAAACTAAGTAAGGAGGTGTGTCCCAAGAATCAAGAAGAAATGGCTTATATGTATAAATTTCCATATGCATCAGTAGTTGGAAGATTAATGTATGCAGTGGTCTGCACAAGGCTTGATATTGCACATGCAGTGGGAGTTGTAAGCTAGTACATGAACAATCCAGCAAAAGAACATTGGATGGTGGTGAAAAATATTCTCATGGATTTGAGAGGTACCACGAATAAAGCATTATGCTTTGGTGATTCAAACATTGATCTATAGGGATATGTTGATGCAGATATGGTGGGTGATAGAGATAACAAGAGGAGCACCACATGGTATGTGTTTACTGTAGGTCAAACAGTTGCCAGTTGGGTTTCAAAACCCCAAAGCGTTGTTGCACTCTCAACAACAGAAGCATAATATTTTGCTTCTACAGAGGCTAGTAAATAAATGATTTGGTTACAAAGGTTTCTAGATGGATTGTGTAGGAAGTAGGAGTTGGGAAAGTTATACAGTGATAGCCAGAGTGCAATACATCTTGGAAATAACTATCCATTTCATTCCAAGGCTAAACATATATAGCTCAAGTACCATTGCATATGGTTAGTGTTGGAAGATGGACAGTTGAAGCTAGAAAAGGTACACACTAGCGACAATCCTACAAATTTGTTAACAAAAGTTATAACCAGGGACAAACTAAGATTTTATTTAGTTCAATTGGTCATCAAGTGTGATGATGAATATGAGAAACAACTAGGTCAAAAGTGGAGTCATTTTCCACCAAATGAAGTAGCAGTGGAGTTGCTATAACCAGTCTCCAAGTCCGAGATGGTTGGTTATGGAGCCTGATTATCTCCTTTATTCTAAGGTATCACCGCATTGGACCCTATTTTATAATGTGGTTGAAATTTTGCCCATAAATGTAAGCCACTAGGGGGTCAAGGTAGCGACAAAGACGATTATTTGGAGCCCCCCCCCCAGGTGATCCGAATTGGATGCATAAAATACTGTCAAAAAACCATGACTATATCAGGTCGGGACAAATCTCTAAAGAATTCTAAACCAGTGATCAAAAACACCCCTGAACTAGTGGCAATGGTAGCCAACGTGGAACAACAAGGACCTCGTTCAAAGCGCACTGACTGAGGCCCATGAAGACTGCGCAGGAGGTCAAAGTAGCCCCTGGGAGCCCCAGATCAGGAAAAAGGAGGTGGATTTTGATGCGTGATTGGGAAAACATGGATGAAATGGGGGAAGCCCGAGCACACGGATGCATTGAAAACCAAAGAAACATGGGTGGAAAAGCCAAAATTACTAAATGTACAAAGGCAGGACCTGCGCTCTGGAAACCGAAGGTATTGATCAGAGCGCCCTAAAACAGTAAGAGGTTTTGGACGAGAGCAGAGTGATTCCACACATCGATCGATGTGTGGCAGGTGAAGGTGAGAGAAAATCTCTGTTGATCATGCATTATCGATCGAGAAGGACAACCACGCAGGACGTGCGTATAACGTCGGTTGTAGGGGACCTAGATCGAACAACTGAGATCACGCCCAATGGAGGAAGTGGAATCGACGAAGGAAAACGTCGTGATTTGTAAGGATTTGGAATCCATTTGACCACCATGGTAGAGGAAAGACTTCATCCATGACATAATTGAAGAAACAAACCAACGAAGCAGGCTTGCACCGTCTATATGAGGACACGTGGCTACTCCTTGAGTGTTCATGATGACGCCGAACAGGGAACTCCAAGCGCAGCTGCAGAAGGTGAATCGATAGAGGTGGAAGAAGAACCGAACATGCATGGGAACGAATCGCTAAAATCCATGAACAGAGACAGAATACGAGGGATAGCTTGAGAGACGAAAAAAGACAGAAAGACCAGAACCCCAAGAGGAGGACGGAATACACAGAGGAAGAAGACAGTGAAGCAAAAGCAGAAAGAGACAAAGGGCCGAGCTGACCAGCAGTAGCATCGAGCTCCAGAGCTTGAGAGATTCAAGCCATCCCATAGAGGAATTTGTCCGAATTGAGCACCACATTTGGCTCTTTCCACTATAGACCAGAAGGTCACAGAGCTAGTAGGAAGAAGAAGATTCTGTGTACTCTAGTGGCTTTGGGAATCCAAGAACCACCCTGCCAAGCAAATCTGCTTCAGGAGAAATCACATTGAGTCCCTGCATTATAATTATGTGCTTAAAGACACAATAAAAAAAGGCCACCACTAAACGCTAGAGCAGAGATGTACCCCTGGAGGATAGGGTGAACTCCTTATCAAAAATTCTTGAGTCTTTGTGTTTGCTTACTATATTTCTCTATTGTCTTTCCATTTAAATGTCTATGTATCAGAAATATAATCAATCAGTTGCTTAAATAACACATAACACACACACCAGCACGAGTCTGTAATACCTTTGTTTAATAAATCTTTAGTTGATGTCACTATTAGGGTGATTATCAGATGAAGTGGTATCAGAGCTTTAGGCTGTAAGGTTAGACAAGCTTGTGCTGGTTTAGCTGTGAATGCTCACTAGATCAAAGCTTAAATTAGGAGGAGGAGAGTTGGTGGAAACTAATCCTAAAATTGGGAGAGTCTATTCTCGGAAGACAATGTCAGAGGAATGTTCTATGAGGCCAGACCCTCAATTCATAGAGATTTTCCTAGCTATAAATTCTATGGGAGAAGAAATGTATAAGGACTTTAGAAAGCACAAGGATGAATATTCATCAGGTTCTAAACAAGATAAAGAAGAAGATGAGTCTCATTCCCATGACCACTCCAAAGGAAAGGGGAAAGAGGAAAATTTTGTCACACCTCCTAATAGCCCTTTGGATAATAAGAAAGCATATTTGATTAAACTAGATGTTAAATTTGATTTTCCTATCTATGATGGAGAGCTAAATCTTGAGAAGTTGGACAATTGGATTAGACAAATTGATGTGTATTGTAGGGTACAGAACATAGACTCGGACAAGAGTAAGATTCAGCTAGCAAGCCTATGCCTAGGATGCACTGTCTTAGTTTGGTGGGAAGGTAGAACCCAAGTTGATATGAAAATCCATGGTAAGACCATATCTGTTTGGAGTGAATTTGTTGCTGCAATAAAAAAGAAGTTCTATCCATTGGGCTACATGCAACAAGCCATGATGAGTTGGCAAACTCTTCGGTAATTGAAAGGGAAAATTGTGCAAGGGTATACTCAAGAGTTCAAAAAGAGGGCATTGATGTTGGGTATCTCATTAGACTCACCAGAGACTCTTTTGAAGTACATTGGTGGTCTACACAGCTAGATGAGGCATACCATCCTCATGTTTAATCCCACTACTATAGATGAGGTATCTGTACAAGCTACTCATCTAGAAGCTAGAGGAAAGAATGGAAATCAAAAATTTGGGGGACCATCCCAGTCCACTGTAAGTAAGAGCAAGGAGAAAAGAAAGCAGAAGTGGAAAGGAAGGAAGGCTAGAATTTCACATAAAGGCAAAGCTTCATGCACTCGCTGTAAAAAGGAGGGGCATGATGATGAGCACGGTTGGATTCTGCATCCAAAGCTAAGACCTATGAATTTCGAGGGAAAGAAGAAGAAGGCTACTGCAGCTATTCAGAAAGATTTGGGATCAGACTGAGGAGATGAAACAATCATTTTGGCCATAGGTACAAAAGGTTGTTTGCTTTAGAGAATGCTGAAATCAAGAAACAGGTGGAGGAGTTGCTCGAGAAAGGGTTCATATTTTAGATCAATTAAAAGAAGTTGTTTATTTCACCAAGCTAGATTTCCACAGTGGATACCATCAGGTCAGAGTTGCAGAGCAAGATGCATGGAAGACTTCTTTCAAAACAAAGCAGGGATTGTATGAGTGGCTGGTTATGCCTTTTGGCTTAACTAATTATCTTGCTACTTTCATGAGATTAATGAATGATGTACTCAAACCTTTTCTTGATGATTTTGTTATCGTGTATCTCGATGACATTCTGATTTTTAGTGAAACATGGGAAGAACATTTAAAGCATGTTAAGTAGACATTACATGTTTTGAAAAGAGAAAAACTTTATGTTAAACTCTCAAAATGTGAATTTGGAAAAACATCTCTAAACTACTTGGGTCATATAGTAGGGGGGGCGAATTGAAAATAGATCCCTCTAAAGTGGCAGTCATTATAAACTGGCCTAAACCCAAGTCTTTTGCAGAAGTAAGAAGCTTCCTAGGAGTAGCACAGTATTGGATGAAGTTCATTTCTAACGTTTCCTCAATTTCAGCTCGCTTACATGCTTTAACAGGATTGAACAAGGTGTTTCAGTGGGGAGGCAAACATTAGAAAGCCTTCACCACCTTGAAATAAAAGATTAGTACATCACCTGTACTAGCACTGCCAGATCTGCAAAGACCATTTGAGATCCAAACTGATGCTAGTGACTATGCCATGGGAGCAGTGTTGACACAACACGGTAAACCCATATGTTATCATTCTAACACTTTTAATCCTGCAGTAGTTAACTATCCTACATATGATAAAGAATTATATGCATTAGTTCAGAGTGTGAAAAAGTGGAAACATTACTTAATGGGCAAAGAGACAGTAATACATACTGATCATCAACCACTTCAATACATACACTCCCAAACTAAGTTGCAGCAATCAAGACATTACAGACGGATTTTTTTTCTACAACAATTTAATTTAGTCATCAGATATAAAAATGGCATACATAACAAGGTTGTAGACATGTTATCTAGACCTATTATAAATGCATCTACCATACTTAAGCATATTTCTATGCGACATGAAAGCTACATAGAATAGTATGCTCAAGGTATGGACTTTAAATATGTATATGCAACTTTGAGTCAAGGAAAAAGAGTAGAAGAATTGGACTATCATGTAAAGGACCAACTCTTATACCATTGCGGGAAACTCTGCATTCCACAAACTGAGAGGATAAAGATAATTAGGAAAGCACACACTTCTCTGATATCAGGTCACTTCGGGGTAAGTAAAATAGTGGCATAGATTCAAAGGTTCTACTTTTGGCCGAAAATGAATGAGATAGTTTCTAGATATGTAAGAGGGTGTGCCATGTGTTCTAAAAGCAAGCACAACAGTAGAAAACTAGGCTTGTACACTCCATTGCTAGTTCCTTCTCACCCTTGGGAAAGTGTTTCCATGGATTTTGTTGGAGGAGTGCCTAAATCTAGGATAGGTCATGATTATCTAAATGTTTTTGTGGATAGGTTCAGCAAAATGTGTATTTTGATACCTTGTAGTAAACAAATTATAGCTGAACAAACACCAAAATTGTTTTTTGAACATGTATGGGTTCATTTTGGATTACCCACTTCCATTATATCTGATCGAGTCACCCAATTTGTGGGGAAATCAAACATATGGCTAGACAGAAGTAGTTAACAGGACAGTGATCTAGTTACTGAGAAGATATTTCAACAAACATCCTAAGCTTTGGGATAAATACTTGTGTTATGTGCAACATGCTTACAATAGAGCCAAACACTCTTCTACACAGAGATCTCCTTTTGAGACCTGTTTCGGTTTCACACCAAGGTCTCCTTTGGATTTTGTCTTTGGTAAAGATACCATGGTTGATGGACACAGTGATGTGTACAAGGCAACTAGGTTCATTCAATAGATCCAGGAGATCCACCAGGCAGTACATGAACAACTGGAAAAGAGCTAGGCCAAGTACAAGGCTAGGCATGATGAGTATCAGATAGAGCATAGCTTTCAGGTTCGAGACCAAGTCTAGCTATATATTAGCAAGGACAAGATGCAAGGTGAAGGTAAGAATCTAGAACCTATCAGGTATGAACCCTTCAGAATACTTGAGAAAACTGGTGAAAATTCTTTTCGCGTTGATCTACCAGCTTACATGCACATCTGCTCAATCGTAAATGCAGATTGCTTGAGATTGTTTGAACCTTCAATGGTTGAGGACCCTGCAGAGCAGAGTCAATTGCCTTTTGTTGATGACCTGCTACCTAAATATCTTAATGAATTGCAGGAAGACACAATGCTGGACAAGAAGGTAAGGATGACGCATAGGGGAGATGTGGAATACCTCAGGATTGGGCTCAGAAGTTTGAAGCCGAGCAGTGCGAAGTGGATTGAGATTGGACAAGTGAGAAATCAATACCCTCACTTTGTCGATGCTTGAAAACCAACTTTTGGTGGTCTAAAATCTTTTTCAGTGGGAAGGCCATGATCTGAATTGGATCCAATTAATACTATAAAAAAACCATGATTGTATCAAGTCGGGACAAATCTCCAAAGAATTCCAAAACAACGGTCAAAAACACCCCTGAACCAGTGGCAATGGCAGCCACCGTGGAACGACGAGGACCTCGGTCAAAGCATGCTAACTGAAGCCCATGGAGACTGCGCAGGAGGTCAAAGTAGACCTTGGCAGACTTAGATCAGGAAAAGGAGGTGGATTTTGTGCATTGCTGGGCAAACTGGGTGAAATAAGGGAATCCCGAGCTCACAAACGCACGGTGAACCGGAGAACTGCGGGCGGAAAAGGAAAAAGCACTAAACGTACAAAGGCGGGACCCACACACTAGAAACCAATGGTATTGATAAAAGTGCCCTCAAATGGTAAGAGGTTTTGGATGAGAGTGGAGCAATTCCATACATCGATCGACACGTGGTAGTTGGAGATGAGAGAAAACCACCGTTGATCGCGCGTTATCGGTCGAGTAGGTCAACCGCGTGGGACGTGCGTATGATGTTGGACCTCAGGGACCTAGATCAGATAGTTGAAATTGCGCTCGATGGAGGAAGCAGTATCAACGAAGGAATACGCCGTGATTTGTAAAGATTTGGAATCTATTTAACTACCACGGTCGAGTAAAGACTTCATCCACGATGTAACTCAAGAAACAAACGGACGAAGTAGGCTGGTGCCAATTAGAGGAGGACATGTGGCCACTCCCTGAGTGTTCATGATGATGTCGAACAGGGAACTCCAAGCACAACTGCAGAATGTGAATTGACAGAGGTGGAAGAAGAACTGAACAGGCATGGGAACGAATGGCTAAAAGCCATGAACATAGACAAAATAGAGGGGATAGTCCAAGAGATGAAAAAAAAGATTGAGAGACAAGAATCCCAAGAGGAGGATGGAATACACATAGGAAGAAGACAGTGAAGAAAAATCAGAAAGAGACAGAGGGCCGAGCTAACCAACGATAGCATTGAGCACCAGAGCTTGAGAGATTCAAGCCTTCGCATAAAGGAATCTGTCCAAACTGAGCACCAAATTTGGCTCTTTCCACTGTAGACCAGAAGGTCACAGATCTAGTAGGAATAAGAAGAGTCTATGTACTCTAGTGGCTTGGTGAATCCAAGCACCACCTTGCCAAGCAAATCTGCTTCAGGAGAACTCACATTGAGTCCCTGCATTGTAATTCTCTGGTTAAAGACACAATAAAACAAGACCACCACTGAAAGCTGGACCAGAGATGTAGGCTTGGAGGATAGAGTGAACTCCTTATCAAAAATTCTTGTGTCTTTGTGTTTGCTTATTATATTTCTCTATTGTCTTTCCACTTAAATGTTTGTGTTTTGGCAATCTGATTGATCTGTTGCTTAAATAATATAAAACACACACACTAGCACATGAGTCTGTAATACATTTTTTAATAAATCTTCAACTAATGTCACTCATAGGGTGATTATCAGATCACCTGATGGGGAATCGGGGGCAGTGCCCCTGAAGCTAAAAATAGATGTAAACTTACCTTGTAAAATGTTGTAATTTCGTAGTCAATCTGAGTCATTCATTAGATGGAGATTTGATGATAGAAGTTATGTTTAATTTAGGGTTTTTCTCCCTAGAAGGAAAAACCTTGCTATATATGAGGGAATTGTATTGCACCTATGAAACCATGTATTTTGAGTGAGAAAGAGAGAGAGGATTATGTGATATGAAGAGGGAATTACAACATAATTTTTGTAGGTTATATCTCTTCAGTTTGCTGGATAATATAAAAGGAACGACTAGTTGTTTCTCCATGGACGTAGCCCAAATTAGGTGAACCACGTATATCTATGTCTCTCTTGTTTTATGTGTTTATATTTTTGCAATATATGTTATGTGTTCCATTTCTCTATAATATATAATTTTCTAACAAATGCGTTGAAGTACTCCTTTTTCCTTCCCTTCATATGGCTAGGGTAAGGAAATCAATGCCACAGTTCATCAATTATCTATAAATTTGAGTAGGCCTACCTATCTCTAGTTGTTAAGGTTTCCAACTGCTGAATTTCATTATATATTTCTAGGGGAACAACTGAGTGAAAGGTTTTAGAATAATCTTAGGCATGTTTTTGGTCTTAGT
>APFE031704292.1:0-12423 GCA_000404065.3 Pinus taeda | reverse complement strand
TTCAAGTACAAAACATATGAGAAATGAAAATTAGGTTTTGACAAGTGTGGTTAAACTTAGTAGAGCTTTGGAGATACATTTCCATAGTTGGACATTGGATATTGTGCCATTATAGTAGCTGACTCCTTCTACCTTAGTGTGGACCATAGATAGTAAGGGGTTATGTTTATAGGTTGTTTGAATGTTTGATTAAGTGCAAGATATGATTACGTGTCTATAAGATTGCATGAAGGAATTATATTGTTTTAAGACGGTTGTGCTAACACAATATGTGTTGAGACAAATGATATGAACCTGAGTGCAAGTGCGTGCTAGTTGCAATATTATGACTGATGATTGTGAGTTAATTCCAGATGATGACATGGCTATTAGTCTTGGTAAATATTGATTTCAATTACCAGACACGATGTCTTGATATTTGGAACATGTGACTGACATGAGTGAACAATTGCATGGCAACATTCTTGTTATTAGTATGACAAGGTAAAAATTAATTTGTTAATATAACTAACCATGAGGTGATGTGATAACGCATGATAAGACTCAATTGTAATAAGGAAAGAGGTAAAAGAAAAGAATCAGGTGAGAATTCCTTTGCCTATGTTTGGAAACCACAATTCCAAATGAATGAGTGCTTTGCATGAATATAGGAAGTATTTTTAACCTTGATTTTGTTTGACATTATGTGGATATGTGTTATATTCATGAACATGTATTTGAGAGGTATAACAACTGGTTTTCAGTTATGGTTGGATTTGTGAAGGAATTGGAGTCCTTTGACAGATGATATATGTAAGTGTTCAGTTACAGGTCAATATTATGGGTACAACAAGGTAAGGTAACTGATATATTGTTATGTTTATTTATGCACTGACAATTGTGTGTTTATGGCAATATGATGCGGGGGATTGCATGGAAAAAGAGATTGCCATGAAATCTTGAAGAAGGCTCGGGTTGAGATTTCCATTGGAAGCATTGGGAATCCAGGGGGATTGAGTCATGGTGTATGTTGAAAGATTTTGTGCTTTCGATGCTTTGTGATTTTTTTGTGCTTGATTTGTAGCTTCGTTTATGTATGGGGCATGGCCATGCTGCTTTGTTTGTGGTGTCGTATTGCTATTGGTTTTCTTCTTGTTTGCTTTTGTTATTGCCTTTTATGTTTTTAGGGTGTTGGGAATTGGTTGGGGAAAGAGGAAAGTTAATGGATCTTGGGGAGAGACGAATGGAACCCAACAGGTAGTATGAGACCCAGGTGAAGCCTAGTGCATGAGTAAAGGGTAACTGAAGGCATGAATATGAGTGCCAGGTTGGTTGGCTGGGTCCATTGGGGTAAAAGTACAATGGGATGAATGTTATGAGAAAGGTAACAAGAAAGGTAAAGTAAATGGATTTGAGGCATTAGATGCCTTGGCTATGTTGGGAACTGTTGTTCTTAATGTTGTGCACGTTGTGCATGGATAATGAGAGTTATCTTAACCTTGAACTTATGATATTTGGTAATTATGTTGTGATCATGATTATGTTGATGTATATATATGTATGTATGTATGTTTTTGTCTAATAGGGTCATAAAGGATCATGTTTGTGGAGGAATGATTGCTTATGCATGTGAATGACATGAAGAGGTTCCTAGTTTTACGAGGAATCATGTGGGAAGAGTAACCTTAATAGATATATGAGGTTAATATCATGTGGATAATATCTGATATTATGTGCTTATACTATGCCTATGTTTATGCTATGGCAGGTAACGTTGAAGGATACATTAGCGAAATGAAAGCAGTGCAATCTTTGGCATGCTGGGACAAGCATGGATAAGTGGAAAGAACCACATACCAAAAATTTGGATTATGGATGCACACAGTAAGGCATGTGAGAGACACTAGAAGCAAGGTTTCTTAGTATAGACAATTATTAAATTTTCTGATTGCTCTATGTTGTATCAATTACTTTAGCCCAATTTGTCTTTTCATTAACAATGCATCCAATTATTAGCAGTATAATCAATCATAAATGTAATTGAAGAAAGAACAATATATGCAGTGATAAAGAAGACAAAAACACAACCATAAGAGATAGGAGATTGGTACAAAACCAAGGAAAAGCCCCACTAGGGGGAAACCCTTTCAAATATTCTTCTTAGTAGATCTTCATAAAAAGATTTTAGCAGAGAGTGCAATGAACCCAATACATATGACTGCAATGAATAATAACAAATCATATCTACAAATCTATAGAATATGTACAATAATAGAGAAAACCCAGATCTCCCAGATCACTAAAGTCCACTGAAGCCAATATGTCAAACTCTAGATCTGAGCTCTCGCCTCCCTCATCAAAATTGTCTGTGGGCGATTGAAACTCCCTGGCCGCTCTCTCGATCACTGTATGTAGGTGACTGTCACTACACGGTCGCTCTTAGGAAGTATTTATGTGTGTGACCAAGGTGCAATACATCTAAAACCCAGAGTCACTCCCTTATAGTTGTTGTAAGAGCAACTGGAATGTCCTGGACATTCTCAGGACTACTCTATTCTAGTGTTCAAGGACCTAAACCTTCCCATCTGCTTCTGAACCCAAAGTCACTCTCATAAGATGCCTCCCAATGACCAAAGAGCCTTAGTCACTCGTGACCACTCAGTGCTAGTGACTATTATCACTCCAAGAAACTCTCCTAGGTTGCAGCTCGGAGATGCCTAGTAACATATAATCTTCAATATTGTTCTTTGAACTATTGGAATAAATGATGGTTTGGATCAAGCCAGATAACCATTTCAACTATGTTTTTGCTCAAGACATGCATGAACACCCTCAACTTACAAGGCTTTAGACCACTAATGCTCAATAGTTTGTGGATTCAATAAATGGATGGAGAATACTGACCATACCAGAAGATGCATATATGAACACAAATGAATGGCTAGCTACAAGCAGTAAATGAGAATACTAACTGTACCGGCAGATGCATATATAAAACATATGAATGGCTAGCTACAGGCAATAAAATAAGCTTGCAAATCTAATTTATCAACGCAGAGATACGATGGCAATTATCTGGCATTAGATACAAAAGAAACATGAACAACCTATTCAAGATCAATCTTAGAATAGAAGAGAAAATGGAATATTGAACATATAACAACAAAAGAAGCTTGTATTGCTAATGAATGAAGATGAGAAGCTTGAGTAGCCAAGTCTCAATAGTCTCCAGAAGTTGAACCCTTATTACATTTTTCTTTCAGATATTTATAGCTCTTTACAATGCTCTCGAGCCTTATGAGGCTCGAGAGGTCTTAATCTATCCCTGTGTCTCTTCAACAACTTTGATGCCCTGACTAGGCAAGAATGGCTCAAAGGTTCCTTCTTCTGATAGCATAATAACCTCATTCTAGTATTTTGTAGCACTAGTAGGGAGCTCTCTCGTGCCAGAGATACTCCATGATGTTTGTTTTGATGAGTTGCGCTGGGCTATTGATGCTCCATGATCATTTGTTGTTGTGGTTGTGTTGCGTTGTGGCCCCTTTTATTCCCTTTCCGGTCTCTGTTTCTAGTTGTTTTGAACAAGCTGCACGTGCTGGGCTGTCGCCTTTCCCCGCTGTCACCTTTCCCCTTCTAGCCTTCTGTCTCTGTCTTGAAATGGCTATTCAGGCCTCTGTTTTCCCTTTAAAGGCTTAGAGTCACTGTTTTGTGTTTAATATAGAAAACACAACAACATTGTGAAAATCCTGCCCATCTCTGTCCTTTTCGGACTTAAAAAGTCCTTAGATATGGCTTATTCTCTTATCGGGTCTACCCTTGGGTCGCTGTTGCCTATCACAAGTGGCTTGGCCCTGTGTTTCCCTTTAAATTGTGAAATACGTAAAAACACCGGAAATACATTGAAAATGGCCTCCCTCTGGACTTCAAATATTATAGATTTCATTCCCGAACCCTTTCGGGTTCGAGACTCATCAAAATCGATGCTGCCAAGCTTCCCTTTGTATTTCATTATATAACAAAAATACACGCAAATACATTAAAAATGGTCTTTCCCGCGGACTTGAAATATTATGTAATATTGTTTAGAACCATGTCGGGTCCGGTTCATCGGGTCGGCGCTACTCCTTAATGTTCCCCCAATTGCGATCTGCCAATGCGATGTGGGTCATCGATCTGTGCGCTTGATCGACAGTCCACGTTTAATTACTGATTGTAATCGAAATGCCCATACTGTAATCGCTGATAGCCTCCGCCAATGTGACCCGCCGATCCGATCATCGGAGATCGTTGATCGGCGAGGTCTTGCACTGATTGCCACTGCCCGCCGATCAGATCCGCCAATTGTGATTTTCCACTTAGATATGGGTCGTTGATTAGCCAGATCTCACGACTGTTGTGTGTTCTTTAGTTTAAGCCTCCAATACATGGTTTTTTTTTATGATTTTCAAGTGCTTTTAGCCTCCCGATAGTGTTTTTCATCCCTTTTAAGGGCTCTCCTCTTACGCTTATTTCGATATTTGGATGATCTTAAGCAATATTTGAAGACTTCAAGAGCATATATGGATCCATTTGCATGATTTTAAGCAAATTTGGAGACTTTGGGGCATATTTGGATCCTCTTTTGGGCCATTTGCCAACAAGGCTAACACTGGCTCCTTTTGGGGATGAAAGCCTCCCTGTGAGGTTTCAAGAACTACAGAACAATGCCTTTCCTGTGAAAAAACAAGATCAAATCTTCCTCCTAGTGTTGCATTGGGAATGGAGTGTATTTAGCATGAAATAAAAACTTGAAAAAAAATATTATTTACAATACCAAGGCTTGAAAGCCTTAACTGAAATAAAGTTTGAAGAACAACCCATTGACTGGGCCATCAAAATCATCTCCTCCTTCCTTAATGTATCCCTTTTGAGAAACCAGTCACCAAACTAAAAATTGACCCTTTTTGCCTTTCTGTTAAAGGTTTCTTTTTCTTGGTTAATGTGCATATCAGTAAATTCATCAAAGACTTGAAAAAGCCTATTAATTTGATCATCTACTTCAAAAACTTTCCAGCATTTGACATTGTCAGGTAGAGATGGTCTATATTTCACCTCATCTCTGTATTCTTTCAGCCTTGGATGTTTTGTTTGGAAGGTTTTGTTCACCTAAAAAGTTAATATAAAAGATGAATCAATGCATTCTTGTGTGGGGGCACAAGGACTACACCTGCCCCTGCAACTTCTTTAGAGCAAGCTCTTTCAAATAACATGTCCCAAAACTGTGGGCCTTCTTCCTCTGTGATCTAGCAAAGTGGTTTCTTAAGCTGAGTGGAGGCCAACTGAGATTCTTCAATCTCTATGGCTGGAGCTTTGAGGATGATACGATCAACTGCTGGTTGTTTCTGCTTATTAGCTTGCTGTTCTACAGGGACAACAGCTTTATGAATAGGAGTTTCCTTGACATTATTCATCTTTGACCTTAGATTATATTTGTGTTGATCTTCAGTTTGTAGAACAGCTTCACCATCCCATTCTTGGCTGATCTGGTCATTTAATAATGACTTTTCATAGGCAGCTAAAGTAAAAAAAGGGGCACTACCTTTGTCTTCCATATAATGGATCTCATCATCTTCTTCAAACTGCTCTTCCTCCATGACTGCATTTTGAAAAGGGATCTTCACCCTTTTGTCTTCATTGGCATCTTTGCTTCTTTGCAAAATCTGCAACTGCTCATTTGCTCTTCTATATGGATTTGGATTTGGGGGAGCAAAGGTGTTAGGAACTCTTCCTTTCCCAGAGTGCTGGTTAACCTTTAATTTGGATATTTCAGAGGCTAATGACTTTATCATCTTGGCCATTTTATCTATCTTGGGATTAGAGGATGATGAAGACTTGCCCCTTTGTCTCCTTCTATCAACATTTCCCTTGAGCTTCTCTACAACCATGATGTTCGATTCTACTTCCAGGGCTGCATCCTACATATCAGCCAAAGTAGCACATCGCCGCTCCCTTAACAGTAAACAAAAGTTAGAATCAAAGGCACTGACATAGATGAGTCTAGCAGAGGTAGTGGTGGGTTTTACTTCAACCGATATCTTGTTGTACATGCGGTTAAATCTCTTATTAAAATCAGAAAGAAACTCACCATTTTATCTCTTTAAGTTCCCAAACTCAGTGTGGTAGTAGAGAAGATCCTTCTTATCCCCCAAATCCTTTTGAAATGCATCATCTAAAGCCTCAATATTTGCTATAGATCTTGGGGTCAGTTCTCTGAACCATTTTCTAGCCTCTCCATCTAGGATTTGGACAAAGACTCTCATCTAGACATCATCGTCACTAATTTCTAGGTTATCAGCATAGCTATAGAATGACTCAAGATGTTCTTCAACTGAAACACCTTCAATCCTAGTGAACTTAGGCATATACTTCTGATATTCTCCAGTAGGCATGGCATTCAAAGGAGTGGGCAGTACTAGAGGTCCATACCTAGCAGCCATGATTCTTTCCATTTTGGTGGGTGCTTGTGGACTTGCCATAGCTGTGGTGGCTAAAAGAGTATTGGCAGTTTGAATGATAGAGGGTCGAGGAGTGACTGATAAGACTAAAGGAGTATGATGGATAGGAGGTGAGGTTTCCTTTGGGCTTACAACAAAAGGGGAACCTAAATAATAAGGAACTTTATGAATTCCTGAGATTTTTCTTCACTGCTAATATTAGATGCTATACTTTCAACATGTGTTTGTTATATTACAACCTTTCTTGAAGAGATATATAATATTTTTTAGGTTTACCAGAACCTGATGCTCCTTTTTGCAATACCTTTCTCTTTTTGATGATTTTTTCAGGGTTAGGTGTTGGGTCAGCTTGTGAATTTTGAGGATTTCTCCGAGTATGCCTCACAAACTGAGCCATAACTTATGAAGTGGAGTCGCCAAGAGGTTCGACCTCCAGTAGAGTCGCCAGATAGATGATTACAACCAAAAAAGTTCCCAGACTTTGTCTATCATCAAATTTGGATCTGTGTCGTCTCCTAGGGAAGCTGAGCTTCAGTTTCCTCTCCCCGGCAATGACGTCAATTATGTTATCACTCCAGGAAACTCTCCTGGGTTGCAGCTCGAAGATGCCTGGTAACATATAATCTTCAATATTGTTCTTCGAACTATTGGAATAAATGATGGCTTGGATCAAGCCAGATAACCATTTCAACTATGTTTTTACTCAAGACATGCATGAACACCCTCAACTTACAAGGCTTTAGACCACTAGTGCTCAATAGTTTGTAGATTCAATGAATGGATGGAGAATATTGACCATACCGAAAGATGCATATATAAGCACATATGAATGGCTAGCTAGAGGCAGTAAATGAGAATACTCACTGTACTAGCAGATGCATATATAAAACATATGAATGGCTAGCTATAGGTAGTAAAAGAAGCTTGCAAATCTAATTTATCAATGCAAAGATAAAATGACAATTATCTGGCATTAGATACAGAAGAAAAATGAACAACCTGTTCAAGAGCAAGCTTAGAACAAAAGAGAAAATGGAATATTGAACATATAACAACAAAAGAAGCTTGTATTGCTAATGAATGAAGATGAGAAGCTTGAGTAGCTAAGTCTCAATAGTCTCTAGAAGTTGAACCCTTATTACATTTTGCTTTCAGATATTTATAGCTCTTTACAATGCTCTCGAGCCTTCCGAGGCTCGAGAGGTCTTAATCTATCCCTGTGTCTCTTCAACAACTTTGATGCCCTGACTAGGCAAGCATGCCTCGGAGGTTCCTTCTTCTGACAGCAGAATAACGTCATTCTAGTATTTTGCAGTGCTGGCAAGGAGCTCTCTCGTGCCAGAGATACTCCATGACGTTTGTTTTGATGAGCTGCATTGGGTTGTTGATGCTCCATGATCATTTGTTGTTGTGGCTATGTTGCGCTGTGGCCCCTTTTATTCCCTTTCTGGTCTCTATTTTTGTTTGTTTTGGACAAGATACACGTGTTGGGCTATCACCTTTCCCCTTCTCGCCTTCTGTCTCTGTCTTGAAATGGCTATTCAGGCTTCTGTTTTCCCTTTAAAGGCTTAGAGTGATTGTTTTTTGTTTAATACAGAAAACACAGCAACATTGTGAAAATCCTGTCCATCTCTGTCCTTTTCGGACTTAAAAAGTCCTTAGATATGGCTTATTCTCCTATTGGGTCCACCCTTGGGTCGCTGTCGCCTATTGCAAGTGGCCTGGCTCTGTGTTTCCCTTTAAATTTTGAAATACGTAAAAACACCAGAAAAACATTGAAAATGGCCTCCCTCCGGACATCAAATATTATAGATTTCATTCCTGAACCCGAAAGGGTTCGGGACTCATTGCAATCATCGCTAGCAAGCTTCCCTTTGTATTTCGTTATATAATAAAAACACATGCAAATACATTAAAACTAGCCTTTCTCGCGGACTTGAAATATTATGCAATATTGTTTAGAACCCCATCGGGTCCTGTTCATCGGGTTGGTGTCGCTCCTTAATGTTTCCTCGAATTGCGATCTACTGATGCAATGTGGGATGTCGATCTGTGCGCTTGATCAACAGTCCATGTTTAATCGCCGATCACAATCACAATGCCCATAATGTAATCGCCAATAGCCTCCGCCTATGTGACCCGCTGATCTGATCATCAGAGATCACTGATCGGCAGGGTCTTGCGCCGATTGCCACTGCCCACCAATCAGATCCACCGATTGTGATCTGCCACTTAGATCTAGGCCATTGATTGGCCAGATCTAATGATTACTGTGCATTCTTTAGTTTAAGCCTCCGATACATGGTTTTTTTTTTATGGTTTTTAAGTGTTTTTAGCCTCCCGATAGTGTTTTTTTTCTCCCTTTTAAGGGCTCTCCTCTTGCGCTTATTTCGATATTTGGATGATCTTAAGCAATATTTGAAGACTTCAAGAGTATACATGGATCCACTGGCACGATTTTAAGAAAATTTGGAGACTTTGGGGCATATTTGGATCCATTTTCCAACAAGGCTAATAGTGACTAGGGACCAAAATGCCCTGTTCTATGCCAATGGCCGAGATCCATAAAACACTAACTTAGAGTGAACCTTTTTCCTATGATTTTGGACCCTATGCAAACTCCTTTTGTCGAAGCTATGCGAGCCAAGGAAAAATAGAAGAATAGAAATATGACTTGATGTGTTGAAATGAACTTGAGGTCTCTTCTATTTATAGGCTTTCCTGAGGGTTAACTTGGGGTTAAGATTGACCCAAGCAGTTACCCATGCGGTTAGGACCGACCCATTCCATAATGTATGTATTAATAAAATAATTCAAAAATTAACTTTCGCTTAACCAAATTAGGTGATCTTTAGGTTGATTTTTGTCCTCTCGAAAAGATGAATTTAATGCAAGCATCATCTTGGTCATCTGAGTTGTCCAATATGGAATTTGACCCTAGTTGAAAAAATTAACAACAGTGTGGTCTCTGGATTTACATGTGGTGTTGTGGACATGTTTTACATGTGTTGCTATGTACATGTTATGCAGGTGGTGTTGTGTACATCTAGTAATATGTACATGTTTTACATGTGTTATTGTGTACATGTGGTTCTGTGTACATGTTATACATGTGGTGTTGTGTACGTGTTGTATCTGTGGTATTGTGTACATGTCATACATGTTGTGTTGTGTATATGTGGTATTGTGTAGTCGTTGTATCATGACATGTGTATTCGTTGTTTTGTAATCTGTGTATGTATATGTATTGTGTTGTACGCCAGGTGTAGGTGTATGTGTTGTGTTGTACATCGGGTGTAGGTATATGTATTGTGTGGTGTTGTACACTGTGTGTGGGTGTATGGGTTATGATGTACACTGTGTGTACATGATTGAAGATAAGAGAGAACACTGGGTGCTTGCCAGGTGTGGCAACCGGTTCAATGTGTGTACAGAAAGGGTAAAGAACAAAGGAATAAGTAAAGAATTATTTAAAGTATACGTATCAATATTTTATTTCAGTTTTATTATGCATGTGATCTATGATTCTGATTTATGATGGTTGCATTTGAGCTAACCGGATGTGATATGTTTATACACGATGATTTTATCAAAGAGCTAGTTTGACTTGTCGTGATAGGAAGTAAACATAATTGCGAGTGTACCTTATTGACGAGCTCCCAATGACGTATGATTTGAATTTATTTCAATTCCTTTTGAATCTAATGGCTACTATGTGCTTGGTACAAAAGAATGGAAAGTGCCTGGTTTAGGGTGGTTGGAACTATTTGCAAGAATGTTAGCAGCAACAATAAAAAGAATTGGAACATGCAACAATATGATGGTAAAGCATTAAGGAGCAAGGCCATTGTGGGACACACGTACCTTATAGTTTCCATTAATTTCCATGAGCATGCTATGACCGATATGATGGTTTTGAGGCAAGCATATGCTTTGGTTTTTGGACCTTCCAATGCGAGGAAACCTTACAAAGGGATGGATCGCCCAAGGGACTCTGTAGCAGAGAAGGGGATGCCAATGGAACTTGGAGAGTGTTTGACTACAGAGAGGGGACTAGATTGCCTGAGGGATTGTGTAGCAGAGAAGGGAAGGTAGGGGAATGAATTTGTTTTGGTCATTAGCATTATCAGATGGAATAAAAAACAAATTGGGAGTGTTCCCTGGAACGACAAGCCAGTAATTGTTCACTGAGAGAACAAATAGCGCAAGGATCGTAGTGCTAGACATTGGATGCAAGATTGAATTTGGAAGTGGATTCTGGACTTCCTGGGAAGGAGGTGAATCTTGGTATTACTTTGAGTGTGGAGGTGCGAGCCTCTGGACTCCCTTGTTGCTGATGCGAACATTGTATCATTTTATTTGTTGGTTAAAGAAAATGTGCATATGTACATATGTGTATTTTATTATAAAAACTGTAATGAGATGGATTTATTAAGCTCCATAGCCTATTTGCTGGTTGTAGCAAGTGTGCATAAGTATATGTGGTTGTAATTGTAAATACCGTAATGAGTTGTGTTATAAAGCTCCAGTAAACGATATGATTGTCATGTTTTCAATAGGATGTCATTGTAAATACTGCATCAAGCTATGGTATAAAGCTCCATGGGTAGTACATTTTTTTCAGTGGTTTGCTAGTCATAGGTGTCATAGAACATTGAGGACGGTGTTCCCCTAAGGGGGAGGGGTTTGTAATAACCCCTGGTTGATTTTACATGTAAAAAATATAAGACCAAAGTCATGGGACACATATTCCAAGATGAATGGTGGGTAGATATTATAGTGGGGATCACTTTCAGTTTATTTATGGCTAAGGAAATTGGCAAAGGCAAAGTGGAAATAATGGCATTTAATTATGAAAATAAAGAAAAATATGAGAAAAGGAAGGTGAAGAGATACAAATTTGGATGCTAAGGGAAATAGAGGAAAAATGAAAGAAAATGAAGAAAATAGAGGCCTTAATGATAAAAATTATTCCGAGGATAAAATCATAGCCTTTTGAGAGTTTTGTGGTGGAGTTTTCATTTTATTCTCTCATTCTTTCATACTCTTGCACACATAGAGAATTCTTGGAGCACTTTGGCATACAATTTGGATTTGGAGAAAGAAGGCAAATGAAAGTAGGAAAACACAGGGAACAATTGGATCAACAACTAGAACTGGATTACTTTGTAGGTAATAGGTTGCATGTGTGATTTCCTTGCTAGTTCTGGATGCATGATATATGCATGTGATTTTTTGGTTGTGTTATCATTGGCATGGATATTTTCTTAGATTGACAGTGGTTTCAACCTTTCCTTTCCATTTACTAGATAGCCATGGTGTTGCGGGTTTTTTTGTTTTTGTTTTTGTTTTTGTTTTATTTTGTTTTGTTTTGTTTTTGTTTTTGTTTTTGTTTTTTTTGTTTTTGTTTTTGTTTTTCGTTTTTGTTTTTATTTTTGTTTGTGTTTTTTGTTTGTTTGTTTATTGTTGTTGTTGTTTTTGTTTTTGTTTTGTGATTGGTGCTCATGTTCCTTATGGCTGCGGGTTGGAACAAATTCTATGGAAGCCTCGAAACAACTTGGGTTGAGTTACTAGTCCTATACCCTAGGTTGGGACATGTTAGCACTTAAAATTTCACCTAGGCTGAGATAGACAAACCTCAAAGCTACATCAAACCATTTCACCTCGTAGCTAGCCCTACGAGGTATGAAAAGGCTCTCTCGGGTCAAACTCGGTGGATTTTTCAATAGGATTAAGTTGACCAATTAGAAACACTGATTTTAGGCTAGTAAACTGATAAGGAGGGTTGATTTAAAGTTTTTTTGGTTTTTGGTGGCAATTGGAGGGAGTGAAATTCAGGGTGCGGGGATTGAGCTCAGTTTTTGCAGGTGGTTCTTTGGGGCAAGGTAGGAGTTTGTGCTGATGCCTTTAGCTGAAAGATATGATCAAGGAGGAAAGGAGAGAGGCTAAA
>APFE031704289.1:19204-41731 GCA_000404065.3 Pinus taeda | reverse complement strand
GGGTTTATGCCATTAGAAATCCAGTGTTATTGAGATTATTTTTTAGAGTTCATCTCTTGGAATGTGAATTTGACTACATTGAATATTAGCGTATTCCAATATATTTAAACACATTAGCAGATGTAGTTTCTTCTCAAATGTTAAATAGACATTTGCAATAATCAAGACAGTAAATTTAAAAACATTCCATAAACATGTTATACAAGATAGTTAGTAATAGTGATATATCATAGCATAGGAGTGTGTTAAATATACACCATCTTCGATCATAGGTTGAAAAACACCTTATGATCGGCAAAATGATAGTACAAAAAGATATAAAATTTCATATGAGTCTACAAAGGCGATCATCCTATCCTTGATGATGATCATGATAAGAAACCACTGCTTGGGCCACCCTACAAAGGAACCTCCTAAAAGGTCCTGGGACCCCAATCACATAGTGTTGTAACCTAATAGGAATATCATCTATACTAGTCTCTGGGATATCTACTGTCAAACGCTCTAGATGATGCTCCAATTCGGTCAGGGTCTTTGCTAATTGGTCCTGTGGGGTCGGTGCTGTGACAACAAGGTGTTATGAAACCAGCTCAAGAAAAGATAGAAAAGATAGATCAACACCTTAGAATTCAACCTCTTCGAGGGGGTAACCTCCTTTACATTACATAAATGAAAAATTCTTCGATGATTCAAATGACAAAACCTCCTTTCTATATATAGGAGTCTAAGGAGTCACAATATAACCCAGCCGACCTAACAATAATAATATAAAGCCATAAAAATAATAATAGAGGGATTCTATGGGGAACAATAATAACAATATGGGTACAATAGGGGCACACCAATATTAATAAGGGGTATAAGTCAATAGTAATGGGGTAATCACTAGTATTATAGGGACCCAACATGCCCCTCTCCTTAAAAAAAGTGTTGTCCTCAATGCTTGAGTAGTTCTGGATACTTCTGTATAAAATCCTCATCCTCCCATGTGGAATCTTAGCAAATAAGTTCTTCCACTTGATAAGATACTCCGAAATTGATCGATTCGTAGCTGTCGAGTTCTTGTTTCTGTGACTGCTTCCGGTTCCAATATAATTTTTCCTTCCTCGTCAAGTTCTGGCAATATTGTTTGAACTGGGAGCTTGTCGCCTATAACCTTCTTTAAACATGAAACATGAAAAACTGGGTGCAATCGAGAAGCTGCAGGAAGCTCCAATTTGTATGCCATAGTACCAATCTTTTGCAACACCTTGTATGGACCATAATACTTTGGTGATAATTTATTATCCTTCTTAGCTTGCTTGAGGAACATTTGCTTATATGGTTGTAGCCGTAGGAATACCCAATCACCTACATCAAAACTTCTTTCGCTGTGATGTTGATCTGCTTGTTGTTTCATTTTATTCTGTGCCAACACGAGGTTATCCTTTAAGAGTTGGAGGACTTGTTGTTGATGTTCGATGTGATGTCCACTGCTTGAACCTTAGAATTTTCTCTTAAATATGATGTGATGGATGGTGGTTGATATCCATAAAGTGCCATAAATGGGGTCATTTTTGTTGCTGTATGGAAGGAAGTGTTATACCACCATTCAGCCAGAGGCAACCATTTGACCCATTGTGTCTGTTTTATCAGATACAAAGCAACAAAGATATCCTTCCAAACATTTGTTTACTATCTCAGTTTTTCCATCAGATTGAGGATGATAAGATGAGCTATGAGCTAACTGAGTACCAAGACAAGAAAATAATTCTGTCCAAAAATTTCCAGTGAAAATGGGATCTCTGTCACTTACAATAATTTTGGGTTTCCATGTAGCTTTTTGAATTGTTTCCATAAATGCAGTAGAAACTGTACTGGCTTTAATGGATGTGATAATGCAAAAAAGTGTGCATACTTGGTAAGTCTGTCAACTACCACCATGATGACACTCTTTCCCTCAGACTTGGGTAAACCTGTGATAAAATCCATTGAAACCTCCTCCAAACATTGGCTTGGAATGGATAAAGGTTGTAATAGACTCGGTGTCTTAATTGTTTCAACTTTATTTTGTTGGCAAACCAAACATTCCGCCACAAACTTTTGAATATCTGATTTAAGGCCATCCCAAAAAAAATCCTTCTTAACCCTATGGTAAGTTTTTAAAAATCGTGAGTGCCCTCCTAAGGGAGAAGTGTGCAATTCGATAAGAATCTTTTGTTTTAGCTGGGAATTCTTACAGAGGTATAAGAAATCTTTGTACCATAACGAATCATTTTTCCAGCTAAATGTATCAGACATACCAGAATCTTGTTGTAATTTTCGAATAAGTGCCCACACTTCTTCATCATTCTTCCATTCGTCCCTTGCTTCGTTTATCCAATCTGGTTGGATAATAGAAATGGCACACAACAACGCTTCCACATCCTCATCCTTTCTTAAGAGTGCATCTGCCACCACATTTTGCTTCCCTTTTTTGTAGACGATTTCAAAGTCATAACCCAACATCTTTGTGACCCACTTTTGTTGTTCTTCAGAGGATAATCTTTGTTCTAAAAAGTATTTAAGGCTATCATGATCCCTTTTTACCTTGAAGTGTCTTCCCATTAGGTAGGGCCGCCATTTGTTAAGTGCATGGAGTATTGCCAACATTTCCTTCTCATAAATAGCTTTGTGTAAAGACTTTCCCTTGATTGGACGACTTTCAAAAGCAATGGGTCTTTCATCTTGCATTAAAATAGCACCAATTCCATTTCCTGAAGCATCACACTCCACAATAAAGGTTTTTGTGAAGTCTGGAGTAGCTAAGACCGGTGCTTGGCACATTACCTCTTTAAGATGTTCAAAGGCCTTTGTTGCTATTGGAGTCCATGAAAATGCATCTTTCTTCAATAATGTTGTTAGAGGTGCTGCTATTCTCCCATAATTCTTAACAAACTTGCGATAATACCCTATCAACCCAATAAATCCTCGTAGATTCTTTATGGATGTGGGGATTTTCCATTCCTTAATGGTTTTAATTTTGCTAGGGTCTACCTTAACACCTTCATGAGATACAATATGACCCAAATATTCCACCTCTTGTACTCCAAAGAAACATTTGGAGAATTTTGCATATAATTTTTTCTCCTCCAATAGTTTGAGCACCATGACAACATGTTGGACATGATCCTTCCAAGACTTTTTGTAGATTAGTATACCATCAAAAAATACTAACACAAATTTTCTAAGAAATGGTTTGAAAATGGAATTCATCAAACCTCAAAATGTAGAAGGTGCATTAGTAAGGCCAAAAGGCATGACCAAAAATTCATAATGACCCTCATGAGTTCTAAATTTTGTTTTTGGAATGACTTCAGTATTCATTCTGATTTGATGATATCCTGAATGAAGATCCAACTCAGTGAATTAAATCGATCCATGCAATTCATCCAATAATTCATCAATGACGGGAATGGGAAATTTATCTTTAATAGTGATCTTGTTGAGCTCTCTATAGTCTAGACACATGCGCCATGATCCATCCTTCTTGTGAACCAATACTATTGGAGTAGAGAAAGAACTTTGACTAGGTTGAATTATACCAGCCCCTAGCATTTCTGCAACTATACATGCAATTTCACTCTTTTGGACATAGGGATATTTGTAAGGCCTAACGTTTGGAGGAACACTTCCTAGAATCAAATTGATAGCATGATCATGATCACGAATAGGTGGGAGGCCTTTGGGAGTCTCAAATACCTTGGAATGATTGTCCAAGACTTTTTGGAGATCTAGAGAAATGGATGATTTCGATGTCAGAACCTTTAGTGAACATAATTGTGCAATTATGCCTCGTTGTTCTTTCTTTAGAAGCTTTGTCATTCTATTAGAGTTGATTATCTTTCCCAGTTTCCCTGCAATACCCCTTAATTCAACTTCCTTTCCTTCTACAGATAATTTCATGAAACCTTCTTGAAAATTAAAAGCTACTGTACCTAATGTTTCCGAGAAAACTAGTGTCTTTTCAATCTTCTAGTCCCACTAAGATGGGTAGCTATCTTAGAAACAAATAATCAAAGTAATTTGTGATTTTCTTTATGTATGATAGATAAGAGAGAAGCAAAGGGACCAACCTGGATCTTCTTCTTGACTCCTTGCTTGATTTCTTTCTCCCTTGATGGAACTTGCAACTCCTCTCCTACTTGTCCCACTTTAGAGAATACCTGTAGAGAAAAAGTAACAAAACACCATCAAAGCATATTGATATATAATATCATAAACAATGCAGAATCAGAAATACATTGACCATACAATTGCATTCACAAATAACAAGATTCAAAAATACACGATTATATGGAGGAAAACTCAAAGAAGTTTATTAATAGTAGAAGAGAGGATTACAACCCAGCTGTCTAATCCAGCATCATCCTCCTAGCATCAAATCCCTCTTTACCTCATGAAAAAGAAAGATCACCCAACAATACAATGTTCCTTCTCAAAGACAAACTAACAGCACTTCTTTACAAATTAAAAAATTCCAGCCTCTAGATCTCTCAGATGAGGGATCCATTTATAGATGTTTGCAAAGGGTGTGAGTCAGCTCTGGGTTTTTGATTAGTGTCATTCCACTGATAGTTCTTGGTTCCACTGGAGATTTTTTGGATCTTTTACTCATCCCTGGGCGCATTCAGAGAAGCAAGTGTCATAGAGGAAGTTTCTAGAAGATTCCATGATCATCCACTTAGCAAACTACTTCAGACATTTGTCCATTCTCTCTCATCACACCCCATAAAAGGCCTCTTCAGTATACATCACACCTAGATAGTGTAGGAGTCAGTATGCATCGCACCTTGACCAAGGAGCAGTCAGTATGGTCCAGTTTTGTCCAGTTCTAAGTGGTTTTTTAGGTTGAACTTCTGGGAAATGATGTAATCAGTTGACCATGATCCTTTAGGGTATGAAACAGCACTTTTAGGGTTTAAAGAGCTCTTGGTTTATCGACATATATGATTGGGGTTGCAGTGCCCAAATATGTCTATAACAGTTGCCCCCTAAAGCATGAGGTCCTAAATCTTCTAATGTCGGGTGAAATGATTTACCATGAGGATCCGAGGTATTTGAACTGGAAGGTGACCTGTATAAGATACAATACAATACATCATCATCATATTATTTCATGATCTAGCTAAGGTGGGCATTCCCATGCTCAACTTTATAAATTCATTTTCATGTACATGGAACAGATAATCGTCTGTTGTTGTAGACTGGTGATTCTTTATATGTAGAGTCATCATCCCTTAGCTTGGATGATCATTTGTGTAGCTTCTGTGTACATTTGATGTCTTTATTTTCCTGAATATATCGCAGCCCAGATGGATAAAACTAGATCTGGGGTCTTCAAACTTGTTCAATCATCGCCCGATGTACAAGTCGATCCATGTGAAAAGATGTTCTAGAGTTGAACATGGAAATTGCATCCACAAATAACAAGATTCACAAATACACGATTATATGGAGGAAAACTTAAAGAACTTTATTAATAGTAGAAGAGATTACAACCCAGCTATTTGATCCAGCATCAAAGCCATCTTCACCTCATGAAAAAGCAAGATCAACCAACAATACAATGTTCCTTCTCAAAGACAAACTAACAGCACTTCTTTACAAATTACAAAATTCTAGCCTCTAGATCTCTCAGATGAGGGATCCATGTATAGATGTTTGCAAAGGGTGTGAGTCAACTCTGGGTTTTTTATTAGTGTCATTCCATTTATATTTATTGGTTCCACTTGGAGATTTCTTGGATCTCTTTCGCATCCCTGGGCTAATTCAGAGAGGCAAGTGTCATAGAGGAAGTTTCTAGAAGATTCCATGAGCATCCACTTAGCAAACTGCTTCAGACATTTGTCCATTCTCGCTTATCGCACCCCACAGAAGGCCTTTTCAGTATGCATCGCACCTATCTAGTGTAGGATTCAGTATGCATCACACCTTGACTAAGGAGCAGTCAGTATGGTCCAGGTTTGGCCAGTTCTGAGTGGTTTTTCAGGTGGAACTTCTGGGAAATGATGTAATCAATTGACCATGATCCTTTAGGGTATGAAACAACACTTTTAGGGTTTAAAGAGCCCTTGGTTTATCAACATATATGATTGGGGTTGCAGTGCCCAAATATGTCTATAACAGTTGCCCTCTAAAGCATGAGGTCATAAATCTTCTGATGTCAGGTGAAATGCTTTATCATGAGGATCTGAGGTATTCGAACTGGAAGGTGACCTGTATACGATACAATACAATACATCATCATCATATTATTTTCATGATCTAGCTGAGGCAGGCATTCCCATGCTCAGCTTTATAAATTCATTTTCATGTACATGGAACAGATAATAGTCTGCAGTTGTAGACTGGTGATTCTTTATAGGTAGAGTCATCATCCCTTAGCTTGGATGATCATCTGTGTAGCTTCTGTGTACATTTTATGTCTTTATTTTCCTGAATATATCACATCCCGGATGGATGAAACTAGATTTGGGGTCTTCAAACTCATTCAATCTTCAACCGCTGTACAAGTCGATCCATGTGAAAAGATGTTCTAGAGTCGAACATGGAAAGACATTGCCTGATTACCAGCCAATGATGTAAGTTGTTAACATGCATGAGAGGAATCAATGATAATGATAATGACCCTCAAGGTACTATAGTACAATTCACGTGGTTTGAATATATGAGTCGATGTCGAACACCACGCAAAATCTTTTGGTTGAAGCCCATTAATGTAAACCTGTCACCGGAAGTGAGAAACTTGCCATTGAGGCATGCAAGCTTCAAAGTATTGAAAGGGTTGTTTCTAAGTCAAGTTCTTGGATAATGAGTTGATTTTGACAAGAAGAGACTCATTGTAGGAGGGCCTTGATGTATCCCACATCTACAACACAAAACGAAGCAAATGATTTTCTGGAGGTGAAAATGATTTGATGATACAAGGTTCAGGAATGGCGGTAATGAAAAATGGAGGGTGAAGGTATTATAGTGGATGAGGTGTTAGCTAGGTGGTGAATTCTATGAATGGCTTCTCTTGAACATGTCGGTGACACTGAAATGGATTGGTAGCGTTAACCCCAAAAAATGGATGGTGTGGAGGACCAATGGTGATATGACCGGTGAATGGAATAACCCAACCCGACTCAATCATGGTGATGGAATGAAAGTGTCATGTTCAAGAGCGACCTGCTACCAATGAAGTTCTTCAAGTTTTCTTCCCTTTTTCCCAAGTCATTGCTGACCAGTACCTCTTTATTTTTGTCAAGCTTGAGGAGGATACATATGCTTGTTCTATAATTTTCCCTTCGGGCAAACCTATCACTATGTTTTAGCGAGCCTAGTGACAGTGAAACTCATTCTTATCTGGGTGGACAAGTTTGTCGCTATTCTTTTAATGAGTTTAATGACAAAGATAACTCGGTAATTTTCATGTTTAGAGAGTTTGAAAAGGGACGAAAAGGAAACTCCAGTAGTCCTTTTTCATAGCATAATCCCTTAAGTTCGAAAAAGTATAAAATAATACGAAAGGGATGACTTTTCGATTGCTTTAGCAAGCTGAAAAAGACAAGTGCTCGATCTTTTTGTTTGATAATCCCTCAAGTTCTAAAAGATTAAAATGTATAGGAGGGATGGCGCTTCTCTTTACTTTAACGAGCTGGAAAGGCCAATAGCTCGACAATCTTTTCATATTTAATGAGTCTAAAAATAGCTTAAACGAAACTCGTTTTTGAGGAACAAGCAATGTTTTCGGGTAGCACCTGGTTCTAGGTAAGTTTGGAACTTCTCAAAACATGGCAGGATGAAGAGGGTGGTTAACAGAATCACTTGTCGCAACTGTTCGTCAAAAGGGTAAACAATCAAGTGGAAGCGTATGATCGGCCAAAAGAATGGAGGTGATGGAAGAACACAACCAAGGTTCAAAAGGCTAATAGCAAGGCAACCACAAAGGTCGTTTACTGAAGGTGGGTTTATTTTTTAATGAGCTTGAACCTTGTGCCAACATGTGCTCAGTGGCGGGTTTATTTTTTGACGAGCTTGAACCTTGCAGAAACATTACTTTTTCTAGTCGTTTAATGATGTCTCTTGTTAGTAGGTTCATTTTTTAACGAGCTTGCACCATGTGAAGCTTTACTCATTGTCTTTTAATACAGGCTAGAAACGACCAAACTACAGAGCTAACTACACTAAAAGCTAAGTAACTACTGAGGTTAGGTAGGATGGTGTTGTCCTTTGCCGAGGCAAAATCCTTCCTTTTCTTTGTCTATGCGCCGTTGACAAAGGTGAATGGTGGATCAGACCATTCACCTAACCTAAGCAGATGAACTAAAAAGCTAAAAAGCTAAAAAACGTTACGAAGCTAAAAAATGAATTTGGTCATCTTTTGCTTGCATAAAAAGGGTTTCATGCCCCCAGGTATGAAGAAAAAGAGAGTTTCCAGGTTACCATATGGAATTCCTTGCGATTAGGCAGGATTGTTTCTGTCTATGGCTAGACAAAAACACTTCCTTGGCTCTACCCATAGACAAAGGTGAATGGTGTGAGCTCCCAATCACATAACCTGTTGGAAAACCTATCTTTTTGGTTGGGTTCGCCTGCTGAAGCAGTCCAAGGTGTATGCCCCCTAAGCTTCGTTACATTCATCGGACTACTTGTCACAGTCAAGTGGATGGAATGAAGGTTGAAGAGACATTCTTGATTCAAAGAGACCATTTAGGGATGATGCTTGACTTGTAGTTGTGTTTGAACAGGGAAATGAAAGCTGGTCGATAACTTGTACCATTATAACTTCATGTGGGAAACACATCACTCGGAAGAGTGTGGAAACAATAGCTTCCATGCTATAAACATAGTCATGCCCAAGGAGTAAATTGTAATCTAATGGCCCTTGGACTACCATCACGTTCAAGTGAACAATTTTCCTTGTCAAAGTTATGGGTAACTTCGGAAGGATCCCTAACGATCGACTGGTTGCTTTGTTAAAGCCTAACAGATTTTGATTCTAAGACAGAAGTGATGGCAAACCAAGCGCTTTCCAAGCAATTGAGGAAAGGATACTCACTGAAGCCCCTTCATCTATGATAGTGCCAGACACGATCATTTTGCACACTTTTACTATGATCCGGAATGGTACACTAGATGGAAAGCGGGGTCTTGCTAGTTGATTCCCATCAAAGGAAACGACTAGATTTCTCGGAGGAGGTACTGGATAAATGGCTAGATGAACCTCCTGGACTAGGGAAATTTCGTACTATTGTAAAGGAACGGGTGGATTGCCCCCATGTTCATCAGACTTTGTATTAACAAAAATAATTTGAATGGTGTCGTTCTCATTCTCTTTGGAAATTGTATCATCTGAAGGTGGACCTTCTGAAGGAAATACTGGGTCAACTACCATCTCGACCTATTGACTTTGGTCCAATATGGACTCAGAAGGTTTACTTTCAATGATAGGCATTTCGACCGACCGTTGAGTTATGTCAGTCAGATTTTCAACTAGTGATGGACTTGGCAAGAGGTTCTTGTATCCAGGCGGAAGTCACTGTGGTGAAGCAAGACGGTTATCAAGACACTTTTGGCTTCATCTAGAAAAGGACAACGGTGGAGAGAATGATCACCTTCACACAGCCTACATGGAAATTTGAACTTTCCTTTTTGTCCATTGATTTCATTTTCACTAGTTGATGGTGTGTTGTCAACATGATCGACAGAGGTTGATGACACCGGATGGTGCAAACGGGGAGACCATTCTCTCAAGATCAGTGGAATGCAAGGACAATATTGATGAAAATGATTTCCTTTGCAAATTATGCATGGAGATCTGGGTTTGGAAAGTTTGGTGTGTGGATTTTCGCCAGATGATGCATGGTTTCCCCCTTGCTTGACTGACTTCTTCTTCTTCTTCTCCTTCCCTTTATTCTTCTTCTTAGCTCCTTGGTTTTTAGTATCACTAGTTTCACCAAGCGAAGAGGAAGAAGGGGAGGGAGAAACAAACAAAGTAGAAGGTGAATGGACAACTTCAATATCATCTGATTTATGATTCGATTGCTAAGGAATTACGGTGTTTTGAATGAGAGAGGTTGAGAATAGCCATACCGGTAGGCCAATTGTGATTCCCAGAAGGGACAATGTATCCATATATGGAGCACCAATATCTCCCCATGAAGAGAAAGGACTAGGATTCCCCCAAGGGGAATTACTTGATTGGTGGACTCCATTACCTCAACCTAAGAAAAACGAAGGAATAGGGATGTTGTTCCGTATTAAGTAATTTTTTTGACGCTTTGGCACAACTTTGATTTTTTAATTTTTAAGAGTCGAGAAAAAGCTAAAGATGACTCTAGTCGCCTTCGATTTTTAATGAGCCTGAAGTGACAAGTGCTCAGATGGACATTTTCTTTTAGGGAGTCGAAAAGGAACGAAAGTGACTACTCTGGAAATCTAGATAGAGGGATTACCAAACCAATCGCAAAACTGTAATATACACCTTGGTGGTAAATTAAAGAGAAATTACCAAGGACTTTACGTATGGTAGTCAATCTTCCCGAATGTTGTGTTCAGTGCATTGCAATTGATAGGGCAACAGACACGGCTTCCTAAGGATAAAGGATATCAGCCTATTGTGGTCTCCCAATATATACTCGATGGTATGGGGAGCACAAGTCTGTACTGGCACGTGTCATATCAAAGAGGAGGAATCACCCAACCTTTAATGAAAACGATAGTTACCAGGTTTTACGACGCTGGAACATGTCTCTAGCTTAGACTTCTAGATGTGTTGCGTTAGGTTCCAAAGCGTTTTTATGTTCATTGAGGTTTATTTTAGAGTTGATATTTTTAGAAGTTTATCTTTCAATGTTCACTGTGTGATGTAGATGTAAAATTCCTAAATATGCAATCTAAAATAATAAACAGTCATTTGTTTTCTTTTAGCAATGAAAATCCTAGCTACTAAGGAAAGAAGAGAACAATTCTTTTAGCAGAGAGCAAGGAGCACACTTTAAATGCACTTTTCCTAAATCATTTTCCGCATGCAGTCTAAATGCAAATGCACATGCATGTATTTGTTTTTCCGTTTCCTTAATGTGAGAATGCCAAAAAGGAAAACTAAGTACAGATTTGAACTATTTTCTTCAAAGCGACACTTCAATAATTTCTTTTCAAAATGAAAGGAAGACTAAAACGACACTTTTGATTTTGAATGGAAAATTGCTTTCGACACTTCAAATATTGACAATTCAAATAAAATACAATGACAAAAGTACAATCGACTATCTAGAGGAGGAAGACTTTATGACACTCTTCTTCTTGACTCAAAATGACAATTATGACACTTTTGAATAAAAAAATGACAGTTCGATTAAGCTACTCTTGACAAAGGAGGACTATAAATGATGAAAAATACATAAAAAAACATTCACAAATCTTGATCAATGGAGGCTGAATAATGTAAAGGAAGAAGGCTTCAGCAATGAGATACTGATCATAAGCAACAAAACTACTGAATAGAGCTAAAAACAAGGAGAAAAAACCAAATTCCAGAGAGGAAAACAGTATCATTCAGGGATGCATCTCACCTGCAACACACGGGAGGTGCGATGCAGACTGGGTGCCAGTTAGAGACAGTGCAATAGGCTAGGGAGCGAAACTGATTTTGGTTTTTGCTCAAAATTTGCAGCTAAGGTCAGTTATTTTATCTAAGCTATGATAGACAGTAAAAACAAAGTACAGGGGTATGATCTTAGGAGGTTATTGAGCTACCACAAGGGAACTTAGGATGTTTGCAAGTTAGATGTTCAGTTCATAAACCAACCTGGAGATTGACTGAAGCAACGTTGATCTACTTTGCACTTGCATAGCAAGAGCAGTTCGAAGGCTAGCTGGCTAACTTCAGCTCTGTCTATAGTTTATAAAGCAAACAACAATAACAAACAAACAAACTATTTTCTCCCTAGTGGAGTCGCCATTTTATTTCTAGGAAAACTAGTGTCTTTTCGATCTACTAGTCCCACTAAGATGGGTAGCTATCTTAGAAACAAACAATCAAAGCAAATTGTGATTTCCTTTATGTATGATATATAAGAGAGAAGCAACGAACACCAACCTAGATCTTTCGTTTCGCTCCTTGCTTGTTTCCTCTCTCCCTTGATAGAGCTTGCCACTCCTCTCCTACTTGTCCCGCTTTAGAGAATACATGTAGAGGCAAAGCAACAAAATGCCATCAAATCATCTCAATCTATAATACTATAAACAATGTAGAATCAGAAATACATTGACCATACAATTGCATTCACAAATAGCAATATTCACAATACACGATTATATGGAGGAAAACTCAAATAACTTTATTAATAGTAGAAGAGAGGATTACAGCCCAACTGTCTAATCCAGCATCATCCTCCTAGCATCAAAGCCCTCTTCACCTCATGAAAAGCAAGATCACCCAACAATACAATGGTCCTTCTCAAAGAGAAACCAACAACACTTCCTTACAAATTACAAAATTCTAGCCCCTAGATCTCTTAGATGAGGGATCCATATATATATGTCTTGCAAGGGTGTGAGTCAGCTCTGGGTTTTTTATTAGTGTCATTCCACTAATAGTTCTTGGTTCCACTTGGAGATTTCTTTTATCTCTTACTCATTCTTGGGCGAATTCAGAGAGGCAAGTGTTATAGGAGAAGTTTCTAGAAGATTCCATGAGCATCCACTTTGCAAACTGTCTCTACCATTTCTCTCTTCTCGCTCATTGCACCCCACAGAAGGCTCTTTTAGTATGCATCACACTTGGCTAGTGTAGCATCCAATATGGATTGCACCTTGACCATGGAGTAGTCAATATGGTTTAGTTTTGGCCAGCTCTAAGTGGTTTTTTAGGTGGAACTTCTGGGAAATGATGTAATCAGTTGACCATGATCCTTTAGGGTATGAAACAACACTTTTAGGGTTTAAAGAGCCCTTGGTTTATCAACATATATGATTGGGGTTGCAGTGCCCAAATATGTCTATAACAGACTCCCTTCCAAATCTGCATCTGTGAAGCCTTGAAGCTTCACTCCCTTTATCTGTATGTACCAAATACCAAACTGAGTGGTGCATCTAACACCCTCCTCCCACATCTACCTAAGCAACTGACCATCCAGAGTAAACATTTGACAAGAGGAAACTATGATAAGACTCAACCTCCTAGTTAACCTTAAGGAAATGGAGTCGAGAAAACAAGACCTTACAGACCTCCCTCAGGTGCTTCAGGACCCCTAGGCACTGATCCACCACTCCAGGTGCCCAACCCATGAATTAACCTATCATTTCAATGAATTAAACCCAGAGTCACTCCCATGAGAAGGCATGCATGCATTTGGAATCCTCTAGTCACTCCCACAATTCATACAAGGGAGAGACTGCAATATTTTTCTTTTTCATCCAGTTCTGCGCCAAAGATTGCGAGATTTAAGCCACTTTTCTAGGGCTAGTCTTTAAACCAATTCATAGAACTTGGTGAGACTTTATAAGACAATATATGACACCAAGGAAAATCCTATAACACAAAACTTGATTAAGGGCATGACCTAACCAAGCCTAACCATGACAAACATTTTGTTAAACACTTAGTAAATATGAAACCTAGAGGTGTAAATAACATATCTAAGCATAAGGGTCTCATACTTTTTTGAGACTCAACATGAAGCATTGTTTCCTTATCACTTTGACTACCATTCCATCCATTAGGTCATAGATACATTGTCCATTCATTTACAAGTAAAAGCATGAGATAACAATGACATGAACCAATCATATAACCATGATTATAACCAACATAGAACAATATAAATATCAGAGATATGACAACCATTAAATCCGCATATAAACCAATGAAAAAGTAAGAGAACTTATATTTTATTAATCATAGGCAAATTCAACCAGGTTCGAGATTTCCACGTACCACCTGACCATAGACATGGCTTAACCAAATCTCTCTTTCATCTAGTCAACCCCGTGCCATGTTCCAAGCATGAATGTGGAATCTCATAGAAAAACCAATCCATGAATAAACAAGGGAATCTAGAGGTTAAACCACCTCCACCCTCATTAAACCATGATCAGACCAAAACTAGTGCTCTGATCACAATCAAACTGAACTTGGAATGCCATCTGAAATCCATCACTATCATTGAGGAATTTTGTGTCTCCTTATCTCTCAAGCTTTACCGCAATCTAATCCTAGATTACTAGGCCCTAAACCAAGACTAGTCTCTCTGGCTTTACCACAATTCAAACCTGGATCATTAGGCCCTAAACTGAGACTTCTCCCTCAGGATTTACCGTGTATCCTACCAAAATAGTTCAAGGGATTCCTATGCCTTTGGGAATGAAACTTGAGACCACCTCCACCTCGTATTCCAAAATCCATCCTTAAAAACCAAAACTCAAAATCGAGATAAAAATCACAACATACCATGGCATCCAGAAAAAGGCAAGGCTAGGATGAAAACCACTGTCATAACATAGCAAAATAATGCCACTGACAACAAGAGAACCATACACCAACATGCAAAGCCATGAATTTCCAAACTAGATAGGAAATCACATGTGCAAAATGTTACTAGAAAGTATTCCTGCTAAAGTTGCTTGATCCTTTCTTTCCTTCCTTGATCCAAAACTAGAGTTCTCCAAGGAAACTCTACATGACCAAGAGTGAGAGAGAGAGAGAATAATTAGAGAGCTCCAAAATTGAACTGACAAAAGGTTATGAATTGATCCTTAGAAGCATTTTTATGAATGAGGCCTATGTTTTCTTCATTTTCCATTATTTTCCTTCAATTTCCTCCTCACATGCAACGTATGACCTTTCACCTTACCTTTCTCCTAAATTCCTTTATTTTCATAAATAAATGTGCCAAAAATGCATTTTTTCCTTTTAATGCCTTTACCTTTTCCTTTTCCAATTTCCTTAGCGAAAAAAACATCCAGTGATGTCCACTAGGATATCTTTGCCCAAAATTTAGCTTGGAATACCTATGCCTTACTCATGGTCTTATTTTTCCTTTATTAACTTTTATTACATGAACTTGTCACTAGGGCTATTACAGTGCCTTTAAGGCATCTCAACACATGTTTAGATGCCTTCTAATAAAGTTTGGGTGGCTTAACCATAACTTGACTAATTTGGTTAACTACAAAACACATGCCTGTTTGTGTGTTCACCGAATACATAGTGAACCCACAAGTTGTTTATAAATAGTAGCCTCCACTACTTCCCCTGAGGTAGCATCTTCTTTCCTCCAGTCACCTACTAGAGGAGTTTCCATGGGTTTTCTGCTCTCCATGTGTAACTTCTTCATTATCTCGTTGGCATACTTTTCCTAAGAGATAAACAGTTCCACATCTCCTTCCCGTACATCCATACTTAGAAATAATGCATGAGACCCAGGTTCTTCATCTCGAATTCTCTTGCAATATCCTCTTTGCAAGATTTTATTAACTTCTCATCACCTGTTAGAATCAAATCATCGACATATAATACTATAATAAAAAATTTACCTTCAACATAGTATGGTAAAGGTTCACATCTCCTTCACTTTTGGTGAAGCCCAACCTGGTGAAATAATTGTCAATTCCAGTGTACCAAGCATGAGGTGCTTCTTTTGGTCCATGCAATTCTCTCTTGAGTCTGCAAACATGCAACTCTCTGTTCAAGGTCTCAAATCCTTTCGACTGCTTAATATACACCACTTCCTTAATGATGCCATTGAGGAATGTTGTCTTCACATCCGTCTGATGTATTTTCCATCCCATCTACATTGACAGTGCTATAATAGATTTGATTAAAGAGTACCTTGCTACTAGAGAAAATGTCTCCTCATAATCAATTCCATCCACCTGAGAGAACCCTCTGGCCACAAATATGGCCTTGTGTTTCTCCACACTCCCATCTTTTGCTTGCCTTACCTTGTAAAGCCATATGGAACTCACCACTGACTTATTTTCTAGTCTTGGTACCACTTCCAAAGCACTATTTCTAATAATGGAGTCATACTCCTCAACCATGGAATCAACCCATACTGGTTTTTGCATTGCTTCCTTGAATGAGGATGCATCAAAATCTACACCCTCTCTCATTAGATCCATGTATCTAGTGTACCAATCTAGTGATATCCTTTACCTGCATTGTGATGTGGGTGCTCCCACATTATCTCTAGTATCATGCATCAATCTGTCAGCCTCTCTGGTGCGCTTCCTTCCATCTCTGGAAGTATCTACATGAGTGGGTGCTTCCACTCTTTTCTCCTCTACATGTGGCTTCTACACATCATCCCGATGTTCCTCCTTTGGATTTAAATCTCCTCATATGCAAGTAACTAGATCTATCTCTCAAGGAAACATATCATGGCATTCTTTTCATTGAACTTCACATATCTATGAACCATTATCATCCTGCTAGATGACAGGTACACCTGATAGTTGTGATGTGTATAAATGTACCCCACAAATATGCCTAACTCAGTTATTGGCTCTAGCATTTTTCATTCATCCTTGGCATGGTGGTAGTAGATTGATGAACCAAATATCCTGAAGTGTGTCACATTGGTTTCTTACCTGAAAAACCTTCTTCTGGTGTACTCATCCCGAGAATTTGATGAGGGCTTCTATTATGCAAATAAACAATTGTGTTATATGCTTCATCCCACAAGTACAAATATAAGCCCTGATCATGTAACGTCACCCATGTCGCTCCCATAATTCTTCTACTCCTCCTTTCACCCACCCCATTCTGCTGTGGGTTATGAGGTGCTATTAACTTTCTTCAAATGCCTTATGATGCATAGAAGTTACTGAATTCATTCACCACACATTCTCCACGGTTATCACTTCTGTTAGATTTAATTTTCCTGCCAGTATCTTTCTCGACAAGTGATTTAAATTCACAAAATTTAGCAAACGTCTGATCTTTCTTTTGCATGAAGAAAAATCCAACACTTACGAGAAAAATCATCAACAAATATTACATAATACCTATGCTTAGTCGTGGATGCTGTTGAGAATAGTCCACACACATCTGAGTCAACTCTATCAAGGATCACTTACACTCATCTGTCTTTATCATGAAATGAAGCTTTGGTGTACTTCCCAATGTACACCCTTTGCATGTGTCTGCTTGCTCTAGTGTACCCTTGGGAAGTTTTGTAGAAATTTGTTGCGTGATATTCAAAGCTTCGTGGTGCGAGTGACCCAATATTCTATTTGCATGATATTCAAAGCTTCGTGGTGCGACTGACCCAATATTCTATGCCACAACTCATTGATATCTTGACTTTGCACCTTCTCGACTTTTGTGCTTAAAGAAGCATAGTATTCTACATCCAATTTATAGAGGTTCTTCACCCAAACCTTGATCCTCTTCACCCATCCTGTGACTATGTGACAAAGGTGTTGAGGGATTTGCTCCCCTAGGGCTTTTGGGTGGAAACCCTAGCACACTGAAAGTTGTCTAAATAGAGAAACACACATTCACACAGCCATTATGCTATTAAAAGTAAATTCTATAGTAAGAGGGGCGTACCTCAGGTCCTACGTTCGAGAAGTTCCTCAAGGGTCCAAACCCTTCTTCAAGTCCCTTTCGCTCCTTTGTCCTGTAAAACAACCAATTCCAAATAATACAGTAGTATATGGACAAAGACTTATAAAGAAATCATCTTTATGTTATAAAAGATGGTAGTTAGTTATGAAATTTAAACAACCATTCACATATGAATTCAAACATGAACATCATAAACATAAAGAAGATGCATATCAGGAACAAGACATGTTTCTTTATTATAGAAAAATAGAATGTACAAAAGGAGTAATATCACCTGAGTAACCTTTCGCAGGCTCCAAGCAAAGCTTTCTTCCGGATCCGTCCAGCCTCAACACACAAGGAAACAAGGGTTTCCTGTATAAATGGGGGAAGTGCAAAAGGCACAAGGGTCTTCAGACCTGGTCAGGGGAAAAATCTCAGTATAATAACCTTTCTCTCTCTTCTCTCCTCCCTTAGGCTTTCCCTTTGAGGTCTTTTTATACCTCTCCCAAAGTAGTTTTTTAGTTGGGAGTTGGTTGGGAATAGTTGGGCCACGAGCACTAATAGGTGATCAGTAGGTAAAACCCACGATCTCCGCCCGAAAATAAGGAGTTTTATATTTTTTTAAGTGTTTTAATACATATACGCGGGTTGGGTATATTCCTACCCGCGTATACACGCGTTTAACGCAGGGCAATGTCGCGTACAAGGAATAAAACACTGTTTTTTAAATTGTCTGGAAGGAGGGGTTGCCCTAGGCCATGAGTGCAGCATCACAAACCATAATAGTGAGATTTGGAGCTATAACAAATGTCCCCTAATATATGAGGTCAGAAGGGGTACATGATGGCCGAAATATATTAAGCAAGTACATGGAAAGGAAATCTGCCAAAAACCAAGGAGTACTTCACCAGAATTCAGCCTGCCAAGCCACAAAAGGAAATCAGAAAGAAACACCGTCTGAGGCGGGCATACCCATGCTCAGAGAAAGCAAAGCATGTCGGCATATCAAGTACAAGCGGATCCACTACGTATACAAGTATAAATGACTGGAAAATACATAATGGATCATTTGATCATGATCGAACAAGTACATGTCTGAATATCACATATAAAACTGTCAATGATGCTGAGAAATACAACGGATCACTAATATCAAAGACTGATCCCAAAGGTACCAACTGAACATGATGGAAAAGGATGGTACTACATTGCAAACTCAGGTGCCAGCATATAGAATGTCGCCATGACTGACTGCAACATATAAGGTGGAGTGGTATCAACTAGCAGCAACAGGAGCAACTGTCAAGTGAACCAATGAATGCTGATACAACCTGAGGTCTTCACCGACCGCGGTGGTACATTTCTACACCATGGGAATAAATGATCTGAAGTCAACCATGTGAGAAATCGTTTGATTACCGGTCATTGATGTATACCGTTAACAAACGCGAGATTACTCACCGATAATGATAACGAGCGTCAAGGTACCCAGTATAATCCAACAAGTGCAAATAGATGAGCTGAAGTCGAACACCTATGAGAATCTATCGATCAGGAGACAATGATGGTTTCCCACTGTCGATAGAGAAGGATCTGCCACTAATGACTGCAAACCCCAAGGTACTGCCAAATGGACTCTAGATCTTTGCCCCAGAGCAATGAGTCGGAGTCGATAGGGAAAGATCCGCTAGAAGGAAGGCATTAAGGCATCCTTCATCAATCTAGTGCGAGTGTAACTCGTAGGCCAATAATATGGAAGGAATCGGACGAAAGAGATGTAGTAACTCAACCGAAGTACGTTTCCAGCGTACATAAGATGTGGCTAGCGCACGACAGAAACCCTCTGAACCAACCAATAATGAAAGCTGACACAGAGGTAAGGTATCCACCAATAGGGTCAAACGGAAACCAAGGTACTGCACGAATCCCAATGTGTGATAATGTAAGATGACATCAAACACAAGGGAAACCACTCAGTCAAAGACCCATGATACTGATCGATGCTGAGCACAAGGTGACCTATCAATAATGAAAATAGGGCTAGGGTGCAGCTCTAGGTCTGTCCTCAGAGCAAGATGTCGTCGTCGATAAGGACAAGACCCGCTAGCAAGAAGTCAATGGAGACATTCTCAAACCAGCATGAGTAAAGGACCAATATAACTGATGTGATGATAGACATGACACTGACAACCAGGATGGCCAACTGAAAAATGAGTCAAGAGACACCGCAGAGAGGCCAACTCAGGCTAACTTCCCTTGAACAAAAGCACGACCCAATGTGACTATATGGCAGCATATGATGACTCTGTATAAGTTCTTCATGCAGGAAGCACGAACGAACCCTCCATATGATTGGAAGAGATAACCAATCGGGGGAGAACTGA
Organism: Pinus taeda; assembly: GCA_000404065.3. Lineage (NCBI taxonomy): Eukaryota > Viridiplantae > Streptophyta > Pinopsida > Pinales > Pinaceae > Pinus > Pinus taeda. Next base: position 21,784 of record APFE031704289.1, on the reverse strand, counting down.
CTCAATAACAAGGTTAAGGCGTACCTAAGTCAAACTAAATCCCGCCCAAATGGAGGAGACTTTGTTTTGAGTGCTTTGTTCAAGGGCGACATGATTGACTCTAGCTGCCAATAATAAATGGAAATGTTGCCCCGTTCCCGCTCTTTTTGTCGATGAAACAGATGATCTAGTTCCTGGGAATGGAACATTCCTATGCTCAATGCAGGGAGGCGAAAACTGGTCAGTGACACTCAAAGGTATGTTCCTTCCACGGGTCAAGGTGTGTCAAGTTACAGAAGTAAAAGGTATGCAAGGTTGATTTTGCAGTCGTCATGGTCAAAAGTTGGCTTAAACATGAGTCCAAGTGAAGTCGGCTCTAGGCCAAAAGGTGCAAATGGTCAACATGCAATGCAATAGTACAACTCAACACAAATGAGCCTCTAGGGTATAAGGCCAGAACAAAGCGAAGAAGCTAACAGGAATGAGTCTTCAACGCATAAGTCATGGCGGGACTACAGAGGACTCCCGAGCCTACTCAAATTGGAGCAGCATGGGCAACAAATGTCAGTGAGGTGCTAACTACGATTCCCATGTAAAGGATGGCTCTACCATCGTGTCATGATTTTGAAAATTAGCGAGTGAAGATGGCTTACGAACCATAACACGATGGGATCGACCCTATGACAAATGTATCGACAGATGGAGGCTAGTATGCATAATGCAATGGAAAAATGATGTCCCTAACCTATATGTTAGTGAGAAAATGATACCTGCCATGACGGGTCAGCAGTCATGGAACCGTCTCGAAAAAATCGAAAATGTCGAAAATGTCCTGAAAAACAAACCATTCTCGACATTCCAAGCTCCCAAGTTAAAAGTCACATGAGGCCAAACAAAATAAAATTTTGAAAAAATTTTGCATTTTCAAAACTTATAAAAGGGATTTTGGACTCACCATTTTTACCAATTGAGTTGGAGAGCAAAGATTTGGAGCCAAAGGAGTAAACTTCCCGTGTGCCAAATTTGACCGTTCAAACTCTTCAAAATCTTCCAGGTAACTCTTATACTTAGCTTGCAATTCATTTTGACTAGTTTTAGGATTTTTCATTGATGTTTCACCGTTGAACTATTATTCAAAATTTCACCACGGCGTATACGCGGGTTGGTAATATGAAACCCGCGTACACCCGGGCCCTATACGCGACTGTGTGTACAGTAACCCATGTATACGCCGTGAACCAATTTTAATAAAAAACTAACGGTTGAAACTCAATTTTTTCTCAGGATGTCGGTCACATGGCGTGCAAGAGAACATGCAGCGGTGGATAATGAAGTTATGAATGATCCTCAAGCCTTGGATGCTTTACGGGGATGCGGCTTGCTCAAATTCTTCAAACTGCCGAACACGAAAGCCAATGTACGACTGCTTGAAATGCTCATTGACTATTGGGATGTCGAGGAGGAAGCCTTCATGATTGATCAAATGCCACTTAGAGTAGAAGTGGAGGATATTTATTTTATCACGGGCCTTTCCCGAAGGGGAGAGGTAGTACAGTCCTGGGGCAAGACACGGAGCAGTCTCACTATAGAGGACTACGTATAGATATACTGCCCAGGACATCCCAAGAAAGTTGGGAGCCAGATTTCTATTGCACATGTGGTGAGTTTATCGCTAAGGATCATCCTGTTCACCATAGCTCAAGTGAATGGATCGTCCTCTCTGCATCAGGCATCACAGCTCACCATGAGCGTGGCAGTTGATTGTCTCACTATTGTGTTCAAATGGTGTACTCCTCTTCTGGCCATCATGAAGAGCCAACTCACTTCTATTAAGAGGGGATAGACCAAGAACTTTGGCTATGGGACTATCTTGTGCACTTTCTTCTTTGAAAGGATTCCCACACTCCGCCCCAGGGTAGCAATTTCCATCAGCACCCCATGCGATCCATGCATGGGCCAGTGGGCTGATCTAATGAAACGTCTGGGGGGTGGGGAGGTTCCTAGGACTGCTTTTGACGATGACTTCTTCACCTGGTGGGATCAGCAGATCATCGCCGTAGACGACTACCCCTATGCTGGGCTGGATTTCCGAGGAGATCCTGACCTAGCATTACCGTCGGATGCAGCATGGGGCGAGATTGGTAAGGATTTTTTGATTTTATGATTTTTTTGGATTTTTCAAATATAATGATGCATTTTGAAAAATATTTTTTGATGAGATTCAAATGACTAATATAATGATCATGATCCAGATATTGGGCCAGTACGACCAGATGGATTCCCGCAGCACAGATGGCGCAGCCGAGGAGACGAAGAGGCGGCTACTGAGATGGAACGGACTCTACACAACATCCAGCAACCCTTGACGAGATTGAGCTATCGAGTACCGATGGATGCTATAGAGGACCTTCCTGAGGATATGCAGTGTCATGTGGTTGGCATGCCACGTGACTGAGTTAGCACTTTTCGCCATGTAGCCAATGCGATAGTTACCTACTTGGCCGCTCATCCTGAACCGGGGCATTAGATATGCCGGACATGATTATGGGCATTTGAGTCCCAATTTTGTATATTTTTGGACAACATATGTATACTCGAGAT
>APFE031704289.1:0-12486 GCA_000404065.3 Pinus taeda | reverse complement strand
TGTAAAAACATCTTAAGGTGAATTGTTAAAGCATAGACATTGGACAAGTATATTTGTATACTTCTGTTTTAAACTGAAACAAATCCAGGGCTAAAAGGAATGGATTGATTGCACTAGTCATCCTACTTTCCAACATATGCTGGAGTAAACAGATTGTAATTTGGGTAATTTTTCTAACTGCAAATAGGAACATACTTATGTATTGGCATTCCAACATATGCTGGAGTAAACACATTGTAATTTGGGTAATTTTTCTAACTGCAAACAGGAAAACAGGATCTTGGTTTTATATATAGTATTAGGTTTTTTCTCATGCTTTCTATGAATGACACGGGTGAATTTTATCCTACACCCACTAGGTTATCAATATGTAATATTGGTAATTTTGATTTCAAAAAATATTTTAAAGAAATGCAATGATTTCATTTGTGTATTCAATAAACACAATATTCTATGGAATTCTACATTTGTGGTTTACCTATATAGATTCCATGGAGAAGTGTTAGTGGTGTGACATCAATTGTCCTCAAGCAGAGGCTTTAGTTTTACTCTTTTCTGGAAGCAAATACTTTCTTCCAACATTTTTGAGTTCCATGAAAATTTTTGAAGTCCTAATAGTATTCAATTATGGGTTAAAGAGATCCACACTGAATGATCTATCGGTCTTATCTTCACTTAGTTTAAGACTATTCACTTGGAGAGCCTTCATGTGCCCCCACTTCAAGAGCATAGTAAAGTCATGTAGGACTTAGAGAAGCTATCTTTAAGCTTTTAGTGTTGATTGGAAAAATGTCTGGGTTCAATAACACCCAGCCGAGCATTAGGCTTCCAATAATGCTAGATTTTGACTTGGAGCACTTTTGTGATTTGGAGGAGATGCCCCCTCATATTTGTGACACATCTTCAGTTGTGAATTGGACTATTACTAACTGCCATTTCCTTTGAAAGTTACCTGATGACTTGGGGAACCTCAACTCTTTAATAATGTTAAGGAAGGAAAGAAAGTACATTATGCTAAGTTCTCTTATGCTTTTCAATTTTTTCTTGGATATCTACAACGTTTCGGGTGGGAAAGTACATTCTATTAATGAAAATTTGTCTTGATAGAAAGGCCCAATTTCAAATTCTAATGCTTTCAAAAAACATTGTATAACTGTAATGTTTCTAAAAGGAAAGCATATTTTTTCAATTTTAGTATCATGATCCCATATTCCAACTTATTTTTCAGTAACCCATTAGGCTTTGTAGCCTTGAATAAATCCGTATCTTTTGATAAGATCCTCTTGCAAATTAAAATGCAGTTTCCTTTTGGAAATAACCACATACAGTGTCTTGATTTTGTTATTGAGAAAATAGAGAATGTGAAACAAGCCTGTGCCATACAAGGACTTGATTCATTGATTATGTATCAATTATGGCTCTAGATGTAAACAATGTCTTATTTTGTTGCTTGAAAATAAGGTTATGCTTTACTATTTCACAGAATTTCTTACAATCTTTCCAAAGTATTGATTTGTAATCTCAGTCACTAAGGATGACTTGTAATGACAAAGTAATATTCCCATGGTTTGAAGTTACCCTCGACTAAATATTTAAATATATCACCACAATTTAACTGCTTAGTTAAAGGAATTGTATTTGATTTGTAAACAATTCATTGCCTTGATTTATAGATTTGATTTTTTCCCTTTTTATTTTTTTCTCTGATTTGGTATGAGATATCTTCCAAGATTTGGGTTCCCTAGTTTCCCCACCATAGCTATGAGGTTCAGATGCTATCATTAAATATTCTTGGAACATTACAACTTTTCCAGTAAGTGTGCTTTGAAACATTGTTGTTCCTTTTCCATGGTGTTAATGCAAATAAGCACTACAACTAGTGCCATTATTTAGATTAAGTGCCAAAATCTAGGTGGTCTTGTAATGATGGAGTGATTGTTTTCTAGCTACTAAGGCCATATGCATTTTTATCTCTTATGTTGTCCTAAGATATTCAAATTCAGAATAGAATTCAGGTCCCGTTTCCACTGTAGATTGCAGTCAGTTTCTTGAACATAATATATAGTAGATTATCTTTTACTAATCAACTGTGGATGTGATCCCTCGTAGGAAACAAAATTCCAAGTGAGTTTGATTTCACATTGATTTGTCAAAACATCCACACAGGAAAGGAGATTCAAAGTGACACTATGATGGCCATTATGTCAAGCCAGGTGGTCGCACTCCCTTGATCGTGAGCACGATTGTGATCAAGATGGAAGACTTCATAGTCTAGATTGATTGTTTAGCAGTGATAGTTAGTGGGCTCATTCACAAAAGCTTCTATTTCACTAATCCTTTTTATAGAGTTGTCAGATTCAATTTCCAAAGGTTTAATTACACTATAGAGTTGAGTTTTGAGAGAGTTGTGATTCACAGTGTTAAGTATAGCAGATATGACACTTGAATGAAGACAAGCATAGTAGAGGTATCAGACTCTATTATAAGCTTACCTCCATACTATAAGGGAATTGGTTGGCTTTTTTTATAATTTTATAAATAAGTTCCATGTCGTGGAAATGTGAAAAAAAACAGTGATATTGCCACCATGTGGCTCTTTTCATATATGGTTTTATACTTTTTCAAAAAAATCTCTAAGAGTTCACAATGCTAAGATTCACTAGGACTTTACAAAGTTTTATTATTTACTGAAAGACTTGCCAAGATATTACAAGATTTTATAATTGAGTAAAATATTCGCCATGCCTGGTGAGAGATTCGCCAAAAAATTAAATATACATATTATATTATTGATAAAATCGCCTTCCATTTTTCCTATATACCATGGAGATTCGCCCATTTATTATATTTATAAATTTAGGGGGGTTCTTAAAATTTTCCCTGGCACCAATCCAATGTGAGTGGTGAGGCTCAACCATACTTTGACTCAATGTGTTGACTGCAAAGCATATATTTGGATGATAGTTCACCAAGAACATTAATGCTCCGACGAGTTGATGATACTCAGTAGCATTTCGTAAAATAGGTCCAACAGCACTACCACTTGACTTTTTGAAGTCAAGCTCCATTGGGGTAGTTACAGGCTTGCAGTCCACCATGCCGAATGTCTCTAATATCTTCACCAAATATTTTCCTTGATATAGGAAAATCTCACCTAGTTTCTACCAGACTTCCAGTCCTAGGAAATAGTGCATAAATCCTAGATCTTTCATCTCGAACTCAGAAGCCAGCTCCCTCTTACATTCGTGAATGAGAGGGTCTGCACCTGTTAGAAAGAAGTCATCAACATATGGCACCAGTATGAGAGGCTTGTCATCTATAACCTTAAAGTAAAGGTTAGGGTCAGCTTCACTCCTAGTGAAACCCACCTTCATCAAGTAGCTATTGATCCTCTCGTACTATGCTTGGGGTGCTTGCTTTAGCCCATAGAGGGCCTTCTTAAACCTGCACACATGATATTCTCGATCATAAATCTCAAATCCTTCAAGTTGCTACACATAGACCTCCTCTTTGATCAAACCATGTAAGAGCGTAGTCTTGACATCCATCTGATGTAGGTTCCATCCTTGCAAAGCAACAAGGGCTATGATCGAGCAGATGGTGGTATATCGGGCAACAGGTGCAAATATCTCGTCATAGTCTAGACCTTCCTTCTAGGACAAAATGAGCCTTATACTTTTCCACACTTCCATCAACTGCATGCTTTATCTTGTAAAGCCATTTTGAAGTGAAAACTGCTTTGTCCTGGGGTCTGGAGACCACATCCCAAACATCGTTTTTCATAATGGACTCATATTCCTTGGTCATAACATCCTTCCATACTTGATGTTTGACAACATCTATGAATGACGAAGGCTCATTTTGGATGATCGTGCTCATGATGGTCATGTATCCCTAATACTTGTTCGGCTTCTTACTTTCACGGAATGTTCCTCGGGGTGCAATGTGTCCTTCAGCATCATAAGCCATGAGGGCCTCTTCTTAGAAGAGGAAAGCTCTTGTGGAGGAGGATCAATAGGATCCATAGGTTCTTCCACATCGAGCATCGTCTCATCTTCTTTTTCCTTCGATTCCCTGGTGTCTTCTTCTTTAGATCCCCTTAAAGTGGGAAGATTTTCGACCTTGCTAAGAGCCATATCTTCGCCAAAGGTGACATCATGACTAATCTCGACTTCCCTTTGACCATATACATAGATTCTATAGCCCTTATTATTTTTTCTATAGCCCACAAAGATTCATTTCTTTCCAGATGCACCCAATTTATTCCTTTTTTCTTTAGGCACATGAAAATATACAGGGCTTCCAAAAATTCCAAAATGAGATAAGTCAGGTTTCTTACTAGTGAACATTTCTTCGAGAGTCTTAGACCCCAATGCTGGATGAGGGCATCGGTTTTGTACATATACAACGGTATTTGCAGCTTCGGCCCATAGAAACTTCGTAAGTATTTGATCATGGAGCATAGCATGGAAAACTTGCACAATTGTACGATTCTTCCTTTCCGCTACACCATTATGTTCAGGAGTGTATGGTGTAGTAGTATCCCTCTTAATGCCAGCCTCTTTGAAAAAGTCATGAAACTCATTGGATTCATATTCAATCCCATTATCAGTCCTTAAGATCTTGATCTTATTTTCAGTTAGATTCTCGATCAAGGCTTTGAAGTGTCAAAACCAAGAGAACACTTCATCCTTCTTTTTCAAGAAGTATATCTAAGTCTTGTGATAATATCCTTCTCTTTCAAGAAGTATATCTAAGTCTTGTGAGAATAATCATCTGTAAAAGTGAGGTAATATAAATATACTCCCAAGGAGTTCACAAGCATCACACCAGATATGTCTAAGTGAACAAACTGCAATATATTGGAGGTATTGCTTTGGCTTGAGGGGAATGCTCCCCTTTTGAGCTTCCCTTTGGCACATCCTGGACATACACCTTCTTGCTCTAATCTAAACTCGAGCATCCCAGTCACCATCTTTCTTACATCGAGTAGAGATTTATAATGAAGGTGAGCAAACCTCCGATGCCATAGTTCGGTCTGAAGATATGTGTCACAAGACATGACACCCAGCAGACTTCCACCAACCTGATATAATTAATCAACTAGAAACCCAAGAGTAAAAGCATCTTTAAAGTTCTTTTTCCATACACATACCTTGCCATTGCTGAAGGCCACCTTGTAGCCGTTGTCTTCCATTTTCGAAATGGACACCAGGTTCTTTTTGAGATCATGTACATATAATACATCTTGTAAGTGGATGCTATTACCCTGACTCAATTGAACAGTGACATTTCCTATGCCTTTCACGGGATATTTTGAATTATCTCCAAGAGCAATTTCTAGGTTGGTTTCTTTCTCTATCAGATTATAGAGAGCTTCTTTGTAACCAGTGAAGTGCCTTGAGGCACCACTATCAATAAGCCAATTTCCCAGCGAGTTTGGGGGAGTAGTAGTAGATAGAGTTGTTGGTAGATAATATTCATCTTGCTTATTGTTAACAGTGTTAGATTCATACCTAGAATTTCTTTCCTTCTTGAATGGTTGTCCTCTTCCTTGATTTCCGGCACTTCTTTTACCTCTGCCATTTGACCTGCCATTCCTTTGATTGCCTTGAGAGGGATTTTGATCATCTTCCCGGTGTGAGTCCCTTTTATCAGGGCACTCCCTTGCATAGTGACCCATCTTATTGCAATTGTAACATCATCCTTTTCTTCCACCCTTTGGTCCAGCCTTTCCTTTGAATTTAGCCCCGGAATTGTTTCTTCTTTTAGTATGAGAAGAAAAGGCAGAGGGATGACCTTTAAGTATGGGCATTTCTTTCTCTTCCATCATCGTTTCTTCTTGAATTTATCTGTCCATTAATTTTTCAAATCCAGGAATTACGTTATTGTTAAGAGTAGTCTTGAATATATACCATTCAAGTGGCAGTCCTCCAAGAGTTGTGAGTGTCATTTCCCTGTCTAGAATTACTTCCCCAATAGATAGGAGATTGTTCTTGATCTCGGTGATCCTTAATAAATATGCTTGCATACTCTCATCTTTGCCCTTCTTAATTTCCTTCAGCTTATTTCTAAGAAACAAGACTTAATTTGCATCATTAACTTTAAATAAACTCACCAGTCTATTATAGATTTCCTTGGAGGTTTTAACTCGGAAAGATAGGCCACCAAGCATTTGTCGATAGAATCCCGAATGATCTTCCTTGCTTTGAATTCTCCCTTGGTCCATTTGTTTCTAGGAGTAGCGGATGCATTTGATGGAGGCTCAACAACCCCGCCTCTCACATGGTCCAACACTCACTGCTCTTCTAATGTTATATCGAGAGACATCTTCCATCCGTGATAGTCAAACTTCTCACAGAGTTCGTCTTTAGCAGGGAAGCATGTTGAGGACCCCATGATTTCTTTAAGATAGCCTTGCAAACCTTCTCTTCGGTGATTGCTCTTGCTCTTGCTCTTTCTTGGGCTTTGTCTTCACATCAGCTCTGATACCATGTTAAATTATGGTATGTTTTATGCTTAGAGAAGTTTACTTATTTTTCTTCTTATTAGCCACAAATTAGCAATCATATATACATTAAGAAAAGTGCAAATAAAACATTAAATGATCAACAGAAAACAAGTCAAGACAAGAGACACAAGATGTGGCGGCTGTCCAGGGACAAACCCCAATGCGGGGAAACCCTTTGATCAAATCTTCTTTTATCTTCAATAGTTTAGCAGAGAGAAATAGTACAAAATCTTAATTCTGTAATTTTATATCAGCAGCACCAAACCCTAGATCAACAAAGTCAAACTTGGTCAAACTAGCTGAAATTGACCTCTAAAATACTTGGTCAATTTCCAGTCAAATTGTCCTCGAACTACCGGAACAAATAGCCCTTTAATAGCCCCAAAATTTCATTCAATTTGTAAAATTCTGAAGTCAACTTGCAGCCCTAAACTAGGGCAGTCAACACCGGTCAAACTAGAGGTCAGATCACCTCTATTTCGTGCCAAAAATTGTGGCTTTCCCAGGAGAGGGAACCACACCCAATCTGCACTTTTGGAAGGTTAACACTTGGTCAACATTGGTCAAAGAGATGACCTGCTACCCTAGCATCCTTCTTCTGCGTCTCCCTTGCCATAGGACGTCTTCCTTTCAACCACACGTGTGAGAGAGAGAGGCTCCTTTTATGCGTAGGAGAGAGAGAGAAGATGAGTGAATTGAATTGTCCAAATGAGGAGAATGCTCCTTGTATTTATATGCAAACGTTGAGGTTGAATAGACATGACTGTTGGGCTTCTGACCCTACATAAGTTTGCTGGCCGACCTTGACAATTTGTCCATAATCAAAATAAATTCATATCTCCATAAATACTTATCGGAATCGGATGATATTTAGATCAATCCTACACCTCTCGATGAGAGGAATATAGGAAAAATATAAGCCATAAATAAGGTGATCCACGTGGAGTTTGGCCCTAGTTGCCAATTTTAACAAGATTATAAAGTTAGATTCACGTTGAAGTGGTGACTTGACTTCTTCCATTTTTAGAAAGAATTTCTTCTAGAAGCCTTCTTCTTGTAGACTTCTTATTTATCTTGGACATAGGCCTCTCGCTAAGATCCATTTTCTCTCAAGAGAGAAAGTCATCATGAATAACTTGCTTGCCCCTTGTAATTTTACTAACATTAAGGGTTATCCTCATGATATTCCAGAAAAAGCCATTGATAATTTACCTTCTTTTCAAGGCAATGGCGCAATTAATGCTAATGATAATTTCAAGAAAATTAATCTTTGTGTGGCTAAGTAGTGAAACCATACTAACTATAATCATGAACACATTAAGATGTGCCTTTTTGTCTTTTCCTTGGAAGACAATGTTATGGATTGGTTTCATGGTTTTCCTAATGATTCTTTCGATTCTTTGCAAGCTATAATCAAGGCCTTTATCAATGAATATGGAGATAAGAAGGATGAAAAGGGTTTAATTCACACTATTTACAGTATGAAAAAGAATGAAGATGACACTATTAAGGAATTTAATAGGAGTTTCAATGGCATTATAAGAGAATTATCTCAAGATTAAAAGCCTCTTGTCAACATTTTATTAGACCGTTACATTGATGCATTTGACACCGACACGTTTTATGAATTGATGAGTGGGAAGCCCACTAATCTAAGGGTTTCTCAAGCTTTAGTTGAGGAGCATAAAAATCAAGTCATTGTCATGCAAAATTACCTAGTTAATATGAAGAAGTCTTGCCTGAATGAGTTGCAAGATAATAATGATCAATCTTGGCCATATTGCAGTACTTGTGAAAGTTTTCATGATGAATCTACTTGTGCTTTTGCAAGGGAAGTACAGGGTAGTGGCGTTGCAGGGACTAGTAACCAGAGTAATCATTTGGACCCTCTTAGTCATCAGGAGGATTTATCTATAAATTAGAGTCATTTGAGTCTCTAGCATCTTGATCTTTGGCAAGAAAATTTATGTTGAAGTAGATTTGTAACTATTGTCCCACTGGTTATTTTCTCAATCATAATAAAAAATTTGGGGTGCAATTCAAGGTATTCTTTCTTATTGATTTGTGGTATGTGCTGACTACGGACATCTCTATATTGTGTTGAATATTTGGTAAGATTTTTTTTCTCATTATATGGAGATAGAACCATATTATTGATAGCTTTGGGCTAATCTTAGGTGGTTTGATTCTCTATGTGACTTAACAAATTATTTTGAGATAAATTCATAGTTCTTGTAGGTACTTCAGTCCTTGGCCTCCAAGTTCACAAATTTGGGCAGGACTCACTGTTGCTTGGATTCCAAATATTTATATGGTGGATTAAATCTTCAAAGGAAAAAGCTCCATAAAAATATTTTTCTCAAAAAATTAATTTTTTTCAAAACCCTTATATATTTGTAGATATTATGAATAATTTTGTAGATCTAGCTTGTAAAAATTTTGTTTTGGGGATTTTTAATATTTTTTATATATATTTGGGGTTTTGAATTTTGTATAGTATTTTGGGTTTTAGGGTTTTGAAATTTAAATTTTTTAAATTGGTTATTTGAGTTTTTATTCTAAATTTGTTTCAGGATTGAGGAAGAAATTAGCATTGGAGACCTCAGAAACCCTAGACGTCTAGGGTTTTCGAACTATTTTTGTAGTTTGCTTATTTTCAAATCAGGGGAAAAAACCCATTTTCTGAAGGCCCTAGCCTTTACCCAACCTAAAAGGCTAGTGTTTGGGATTTATTTTGCAAACATTAAGAAGACCATAAGTCCTACAAGGGATAGATCTCATTGCAAACAAGGGTTTCTTCAGAGGATTGACGTTTTATCTCTAACAATTTTTTTTGCAACAATTTTGGCTCAAATCTTGTGTTTTCAGGTGCCAAGTACATTGGAGAAATTGTGGCAAATTTGGACAAGTAATCTACAAGGCCTTGGGCTTAGGATTTGCTCTTTAAACCCTAGTTTTCTCACTATATTTCTACTGTTGTAATTTTTGTTTCATAAGAGTGATACATAAGCCCTAAAATCACATTTAGTTGGTCAAAATACTCTAAAATTGCAAAAAAAAAAAAACAAATCTAGAAATCTGGCCACTTGGGCATCAAAGATCTAGCTTAGATCTAAAATTTTTCTTGCTAGAATTTTCTACATAAATCACTGAATTAGATCTGTAATTTTATGAATAATTTACCTTAAAAGGCTCAAAAACTAATTTTTTTTAGTTTCGATAAAAAAATTTCTACTTTTTTAGAATTTTGGGCAGTTGTTCTAGCATCAATAACTTACTAATTTGCTGATTTACTTGCTGTTGTAATAAATTACAACAGATCTGATTTAGTTTTTAATACTGCATCTTAAAGTGGTTTAAAACTCATATTTTACTTTGGCAAGTTGTTGGGCATCTCACTGAAATATATCTAGTCATCATTAAGCTTATTGTCTCTTGGATCTAAGGTGTTTTCCTTACTATTGTCAGAACAATCATTTGGTACATCTTAAGAGGTCTGAAAATCATAAATTTACATTGGCTAATGATTGAGAAATTTTTGGTTTCATAGGCTTTGCAAATTTAATGATTTAAATGGATTTTCCTATTGTTGAGATATGACTAATAAGCATTGAATTTCTAAAGTATTACAACTGATCTAACATTAGCTTGTCTTGAATTGAATTTGAGAATTTGTTAACTTGGCACTTAGTCACTCAAGCCCTAAATCTTCTAATATTGTCTAAAGTTGTTTTGACATTTAAAATATTGTGGTTATAAGCATTTATTGAATCCAATTGAGCATCTCTTGATAGTTAGCATTGAATAATAAGATAACAAAATATCTTGTTGAGAATCATCTTTGGTAATTGCAGTTGACATCTTGTAACCATTGGTTAACTAATAATTGGATAAATTGCTTTAAGTTCTTATCACAAATTAGTTAAGCATCTTGTGGATTAATCTATAGTTGAAAGCTTGCACTTGTATCCATGAACATTTATCTTTTTTAAGATTGTCATATCATTATTGTTAAGTACTCTTGCTATACGATAATTTACATTAAGTACGTAAAGAACCCAAACAAACCTTAGCTAAAAATAATTTCACTCATCATCATTGCACAAGCATTCTAGGAACTAGTTGCATTAAAACTTACCTCCACGCATAAGCTCGGTTGATAGAAACATGGTGCCACCCTTCTCACCTAGCTTGAGGGGCTTAACAACTCTCTAATGGTTAGCATAGTGACCTTACAGTCTTCAGAGCCACAACCTTTGCAGCGTCAGAGGCATTGGGTGATAAGAGGCTAACAAAAGGTATTGTTAATTAGGATTTTACCTGCTTCCTTCTGGCCTCCTTCCCACAACCTACCTTGGATCCTAGCTTCAAAACAGTTAAGGGAAGGTTACATCTAGACTATGCATATAATTAAAACTAGCGAAGATCCTTGCATCACACCTAGACTCTAGGATTTTCATAAGCATATATGTTAGCTAATCGTACAAGCAACGGTTGTACATTCGATTACTTGGTCATAATTTATAATAAACAATAACTCTTTAATCCATAAGGCACTGGTTTCAAACTCTAAATCTAATCAAATCATTCATCTTGCTAATGTTTTACCAAGTGGTTAGGCCACTCAATTGTGTCTCCTAGGCAAGTTGGTTCCCAACTTGTTTTCCTTCACCTCATTTGCATAGGGACTACCCCACATAGGCTGTTGTTGGAATACATCTAGAACAAAGAGGTCGAGGATCAGGGTGATAACCCCCCACCTGAATGTTGTCACAGTGCTTGTACAATTCGAGCGAGAACATGTCATATGAGAACCAAAGGACTGGAAGGTGAACAATACTTCATGTTATTTATTGATGATTACATTAGAATGACAACAATATTTTTTCTCAAGAAAAAGTTAGAAGCACTTGAATGTTTTAGAATCTACAAAGAGATGGTTGAGAATGAAACTGATCTAAGAATCAAGTGTTTAAGATCTGATAATGGAGGAGAATTTACATCCAAAGAATTCCAACTTTCAACTAGGAAGAAACATGAAATAATCAACAATTACCTCTTAAAACTCCTAAATGATGGTTCCAAAAGAGTCATCCATTAGAACAAATCATTAGTAATATGAATGCATTAATTGCAACCAGAAGATGTTGGTGAATAAACATGCCAAAAAAATACATCTTGTGCTCTTATCCATAATCAATCCTAGCAGCTTTAAAGAATCCAACCATGATGAGCATTGGATCAAAGCCATGCAAGAGGAACTGGATCAGATTCAAAAGCATAAAACATGTGAATTGGTTCCAAGACTTAGGGATAAAAATGTCATTGGCACAAAATGGGTCTTTAAGAACAAGCTGAATGAAGATGAACATGTGATTGAGAACAAAGCAAGATTGGTTTGAAAAGAATATGCATAGGTTGAAGGAATATACTTTAAACAAATAATTGCAGAAGTGTCCTCAGACACACAAATTTTATTAATAAAGAAAATAAAATTACATAAAGTCAGCAAGAGTTTGCATACAATCACTCAACACTCTTACAAGAGCATAAACAAGCTTTAAATAAGCTAATGTCCTAACCTAATTTTGTTATGGATCACTTATTTTATTTACAAGTGTCCATTTACATTTAATGCCCTCACAATAAGACTCGTAACTATTTTCCTAATTTAGTTCCTAAGAAACGACACCTTTCTAGATGCCATATCTTTTACAACAATTTGATATTTTATATTCTAAATAATTACACTAAATGTCTCCAATATCTAACTAAATATTCTAGATAATTGAATATTATATTCTAAATAATTACACTAAAGTTTATGTATTTTTGGATCTGTTAGTGTCACTCTTTACAGCCTTCCTCCAGTGATCAAATGTGCTCTTACATAGTGATTTTGAAGTGTCAAGGTCAAATTTTGTCATTTCAGTGAGTCTTCAAGCAAAATTTGGTCACTAGCCATTAGGTCTAGG
>APFE031704283.1:0-12337 GCA_000404065.3 Pinus taeda | reverse complement strand
CCATTGTCAGTTCGTAAACATTTTATTGTTCTACCAGTGTTGTTTTCTACCAATGCTCTAAACTGCTTGAAAACTGAAAAAACATCAGACTTTCTTTTCAACATGTAGACCTAAACCTTCCTAGAAAAGTAATCAATGAATGATACAAAATAAGACGAACCACCATATGAATTTGTAGGGGCTGGTCCCCAAACATCTGAATGGATATAATGAAGTATGCCTTTACTAGTATGTTTGCCTGTTTTAAACTTTTGTTTACTTTGTTTACCAAACAGACAATGCTTACAGAAATCTAATTTTCCAGACTTCAGATTTGGAAAGTAACTTTGCCATAGCCAAATTTTCAACCCTCTTCTCACTCATTATGCCCCAATCTTTGATGCCATAAGTGAATGGAGTTACTGTCATGTGCAGACACAGTAGACACAAAAAGCTGGACCGTACTTCCATCTTTAACTGAAAATAGATTTTCTTAACTTTCTTAGCTTTCATAACAATAAGATGCCTTTTGTAAATTTTCATTATTCCACCCTTGAAATTTTACAGTTTTATTAACCCATTTGAATCAAGTGCTCCTAATGAAATCAAGTTTTTCCTTAAATCTGGTACATGACTTTACATCAGTTTAATATTCTAGTTGTTCCATCAAACATTTGTAGTTGTATGCTTCCAATCCCAACAATATTACATGTTACATCATTACCCATGTACACAACACCATCATTAATTGATTTATAATCCTTAAACCATTCTTTATGGATACACATGTGGTTTTGATGCACCGGAATCTAACAACCAATGTTGACCATGATTTGACACATTAACTGATAAAACTTCATCACTCATACCTGAACCAGATGTCGAACCTGTATCTGTCATATTTTCCTCCTTCTTCTCTGTCGAAGAATCTTCTTTTGAAGTTTGCTACTGTCGCTTCCAGCAGTCCTTTTTTAAATGCCGTAATTTGCCACAAAACCAGCACTTTAGTTTACTCTTCTTCCCTTTCGACTTTGAACGTGAGTCGCTCGGCTTCCTGGGGTGTCTTTCTTTCGAACGACCTCTAACCATCACAGCTTCTGATGTAGAGGTTTCTAAATGCGACTTCCTCCTTGTTTCTTCCGATAATGAGGATGCAACTACATCATCAAACTCAATAGTTTCTGATGAACTAAGACTTATAGAAGTAACAAAATGATCCCATGACTCGGGCAACGAGCACAATAAAGTAATAACTTTATCCTCGGATGGAATTTTTACTTCTATACTTTGTAATTGCACAAGAAGAGTATTAAAAGCATTTAAATGATCAGCAATCAATGTACCTTCCTTCATTCACAAAATTGTACAACTGTCGCTTCAGGAGAATCCTGGTTGTTGAGGATTTGGTCATGTACAGTTTCTCCAGTTTCGTCCACAAACCAGCAGTTGTTACCTCCGACACGATATTAAACAGGACATCGTCCGCCAGGCATAATCGAATAGCACTAATTGCTCTTTCTTCCATCTCATCCCACTCATCGTCTGTGATGTTGTAAGGTTGTTTGGATTTACCCATCAATGCCTTTACCACGCCTTCTTGGACAAGCAGGTCATGCATTTTCACCTTCCAGATCTCGAAATTATTCTTGCCATTAAGCTTATCAATTTCAAAACGTGCACTTTGAGTTTTCACCATTTGTATCATTCAAAAAACAATAATCTCCATAAAACAAACCAATGTTTCAATACCAGCAATTAGCAAAACAAACTGCCTATGCCTTATATGCCTTTCCTAAAAAAAAACTTTCAAATCAACTGCTCCATGGTGACCCATTTGTAAGTAATTTTTCTCTTTTTAAACGACCAATTATCTACCAAAAAACACTGAATGTGGTTTGCACAAATGAAACTGTTTGGAGCCTCCCTACGCTTTTCACTATTAATCGGACTTTATAAGAGCCTTGTACT
This sequence comes from Pinus taeda, assembly GCA_000404065.3. NCBI lineage: Eukaryota > Viridiplantae > Streptophyta > Pinopsida > Pinales > Pinaceae > Pinus > Pinus taeda. Next base: position 10,390 of record APFE031704283.1, on the reverse strand, counting down.
TTGCTTGCGTTATTAACAATTACGCATAATTCTGGACAATTCAAACTTTTCTTGTTTTAATAAACAAGTTTCATGCAACTATATACTACCACCAAGTTGCAAAAAATTGAGTATACAAATGTTTATTTTCAAAGCACAAACGTTGAGTACTTTTTTTTTGACACCGCATACATAAAGCAAAGTGGTGCATTATTCTGTGGGAAATGAACCTTGGCGTTACGCCAAACATGTGCGCGCAAGGGACATTGGCAATCACACCCTCTGAATTATTAAAAAAAACCAATAAAATAAAATCATACACGCCACACCTGTGGTTTTAATAGATCGAGACAACGTTGCACCTGTGGTTTTTCAAAGTAAACTCACCACAAATTTTTAAATTCCTTCCACTGAACTGCCACATTTTTAAGTTGTCGTCGGGCAATTTTAGGATTGGGGAAATTTTAGATTCTTACTTGTTTATTCTTTGTTGTTTACCAACCAAATATCTTATACACAAACTTTAAATGCTTAACATTGTTTCTGGCATGAAATAAAAAACATTTGACCCAACCTTCCAGAGCCTTTGCGCTCCACCAAATGTTATATCAACGCAGGTATAACAACGCTCCAGCACCAGATCGGCTTTTGTAATTAGCAAAAAATATATAACGCTGCACATACCATTTGTTCAGCGTACATACGCTGCCTGATCGACGCAACACCTCCAAGAAGCAATTGATCACTACACCGTAATACGCAGGTTGGACCAACAACCAAACCAGCTCCACGCAGCAATCCTTAGTATCGATCCACTCCACGCACCAGCAGCAGTGCACTCCTCCTCCACGCGGTATATAGCACTGGCTTCAGTCTTCATGCAGGTAGGAAACACCAGCGCTCCACCAACCACACAGCAAACATGCAGCATACAACAACCTTCAGGTGTCAAACAGACCTCCACGCACCAGTGCTGTCATCTATCTCTGGACAACAGTCCAACACGCCTCCAACATTAGCTCTGATACCACTTGTTGGAGATTAGATGCACAGCGAAAATAAACAAATTACTCAGAAAATAATTTAAGCACATAAGACACAAGAATTAACGTGGTTCACCCAACCAATCTGGGCTACGTCCACACAACATAGGCATCGGAAATTTATTAATCAAAGAGGAGATTACATAATAAAATCCTCACAAAACTCTCACCCTCATTCTGAAACAATTCGAATGGTTGCCTGTTATATAGCAAAGAGAATCTAACAACCTCATTAACTCACTCACATCAAATATAGGAGGCATTAATCATCTCCCAACAACCTGGAGCTAATCTAGGAACTGATTCCTATTGTTGTCATTAACTGAGATTTTTCCTATCTTATGCAAAACAGAAAATCTCAACAAAATCTACCCATAAGAGAGTGAAAATAAAGACAAACTAAATTTCTATCACAATCCTATCAAAGTTCATGAATCATAGTAAGAGAATAGCCTTCCCACCATACATAAGTAATTGACAGAATAATTGGCATCTACATTATTGACAAAATACTCTAAAGAATAATAAGTCGCATCTATTTACGCAAACCATTCAATGGAATATGAGAGTCCAAAATAGGAATTAGAATAAGAAGAAGGTCATTGTCGAGTGAACATAATCTACAAACAAGATTCACTGGTTACAAAGATTATCAACATTTTAATAGACATGTAGAGAGAGTGAGAATGAATATAAATGACATTTGCAATCACAATCATATCAAACCTCATGAATATTAATTACTCTATTAGAATATGAAAATATCTTTTAGGTATCTTTGATAATAAAAAAATACAAATATCTATATTGAATAGAAGCATAAATTGACATGTACATTGAAATAAATGCATTGATTTGAATATATATTTTTCATCATTCAACATTAATATTCTATTTTTATTCAAATTATTCCCCATGTAATTATCATCTCTATATTCTCAACAAACTGAGTATCTGTATTATCTATAACTTAAATTGTTAATATTCATGTATGACATATGCATGAACATTCTTCTTACTATTTACAAATTGTGCCACTATGCTAAAACTAATGGTAGACTGAAATTGATTCCTCTCCATTGGATTGATAATGATGTAAATTTCTAGTGATCATGTTCATCTCAAACATATACATATTCAATCATAATGATTATCTAAAAATCTTATGGTGTTGCTTGCAATTAGAACTATAATAGATCCATTTTCCTTTTCGATTTATCATGTAGTAAGAGAGGAGAAAATTTATCATGTACTAAGAGAGGAGAAAATTCTAGAAGTACAAACCTTCAACAAGTTTTGCACGTTAAAAAAAGTATACAATTTTTTAAATTTAAATCCCTCAATGTACAAACCTTCCACAAATTTTGTACTTTAAAAAGAGATATACACCTTTTAATATTTAATCTCTCCCAATACTTAGCAAATAAACATTAATATAAATCCACTCTCAGATAAATCCACTCTAAAATAATATCTTATTTTGAAAATAAAAATAAAAAAATATACTTATTAATAAAACTAACTCTAAATTACAATAAACATAATGATAGTCATTTTGCGAGTTTAAAACCTACAATCAAAAATATTAATTCCAACTATTAAATTGGTAGAACGATTGTGAATATTATTATATCTATATTAACCTTCTATAACCATAAGTTTCACATATAAAATCCTTTAATATTTATATATTTAACATTCTGACCACCTAAATATCGAAATCATAAAACAGACACAAACAAAAATACATTATGAATTGAAAGTTACCCAAAAAGAACGTTATATATAAACAATATTATAGGAGTTTTCTTTAAAAGAAAATAGGCCAATATATGAATAAATTTTAAATATTAATTATTTGGTGGAAAGAGACGCTTTACAATTTTGTATATATATATATAAAATAAGAAGTAAATGTGGGTTTCATATTTTTAATTAATATTCAAATTAGAAAATATGAAATATAAATGAACTTTTATATGATAATTTGTTTCGGTCATTTTAGTTTATAAAATTAAATTAAATTAATAAAAATTAATAACAAAATCATGAGTTATCACACAACAATGTCCAAGAACTAATAGATTAAGCAAATATAAAATATAAAATCATTGGCTATTAGTGATAAGACTTTTCTCAAAAGCTATTTTAATGCAATGAAATCTAACAACTAAAAAATGAATGGTTCACTAAGTTGGTAAAATCTCTATCGAAATAATCACTAAAAAACTTTATTATTGTTTAGTAAGTTATAAGCTCCAAAGCTGTTATATTTAATGTTTCTTTTAATAGTTAATTCATAATTTAATCATTTAAAAACTAATTAATATTAAAAGATGTTAATTTTTAATTACCATTTTAACTATAATAATAATTTATTAAGAATTATGGTATGGTTAATTAATTATATATGTTTGTGTTTAATAAATCCAAAATAAAAATGTATTATATATGACAAAACCATTAAACACTTTAACAATATCTATAACAAATAATATATATGAAAACGTCCATCTCAATTTGCAAGTGAAATTTAAAAATTATAAATGAATAAATCAAGAATTAAACAATATAAAGTTGAAAATAATTAACATTATTTTGTATTAATGGAGAATTGGTTATATAGTTGTAACATATCTCCTTAGTTTAGGATTTGTTCCTAGAGTTTAGGAGATTGGTTACAACTTCCTGATTTCTAAAGTTATATTTAAATAATGTAATCTTTCATTGATGATATAGAGTGTACGAGAGTGATCTCTCTGTTTTGCGTGTAGTCTCTAGGTGCAGGCCACACCTGTGAGCTACATCTCCTTCTCTTCAATTATGTTCACATTTTATCTTGGTATCATAGCTCAGATTGGGTGAGACTGATCTTTTATCACCTTTGTGGCTGAAGTGCTTTTGTGGCTAGGTTGCGTTTGTGGTAGAATTGCCTGTGTGGCTTGAGGTGCCTCTATGGCCGCGTGTACACAAGAGCTTTGTGCTCAATTGAGCAGGTGGACTGCAGAATACCTGGCTCGGACTCGGATGTTTTTTTTTAGTAGAAGAGGGTTGGCGCAGGTTTTTTGCTCGGGAGCGCGCCAAAATACCAGATTGGCACGTATGTTTGGCAATTAAGCGTGCCACCATGCCAAAATACCAGATTGGCACGAAATTTAAGGAAAAAAATGTGCCAGACATTTTGCCTCACACCGATTTTATCTTGGCGCGGGATTTTCGCTCGAGAGAGCGCCAACTCACCTTCAAGGGGATCTGCAGGAAGCCTCATCTTCGTTTGACAATTTGCGAGGGGTGCAGATCGAAGAAGTTGCAGATCTATCTGAGAGAGGAAGATTGGATCAATTTTGATCAGACCAATTTTTCGGTTGTATTGAAAAACGTCGAATTTTCTCATTGGAGCGGGATTGTCAGATAATGTAGATCACTGGCAGAGAAGTGACAGATCAATCTGACAGGTATCGTTTTTTTTATTGTTGGGTAGATTCATTTTTTAGATCTGATCAAAATGAGTAATACGATGGAATTGTATCTTCATGAGTCTGGCAAACTCGATGGATCTAACTTCACGAATTGGAAGTTTAAGATCTTGACCTTGCTTGAGGGTGTGAATGCTTGGTCCATAGTTACAGGTGATGAGCTGAGGTCGAGCGCAGGGACACAGGAGCAAGAATGGGATAAACAAGAAAACAAGGCGAAAGTTTTGCTGAAGATGTTTGTGAAGGACAATATTATCCTGCACATCAGAGACTGTAAAACGTCTGCGGAGATTTGGAAAAACATTAAAAATTTGTATCGGACCTAGAACACAAGTGGAATTATGGCGCTTAAAAGAAAGTTATTTTCAATGAGGATGGATGAAAGGGAGACTGTTGCTGCATTTTTTGCACAAATTAAAGATGTGAAAGATGGATTGGGGGACATCGGAGAGGTGGTGTCTGACTCCGATCTCGTCTCAATCACACTGAGCGGAATGCGTGATGAATTTCAAATGTTCGTCACTGGATTGGCGGCAAGGGAGAAAGTGCCCACATTTGAAGATCTGACAGGGATCTTGCTGCAAGAGGAGGAGCGGCGAAAGAACCTGAACCCCCAGAATGATGATCTTGCAGTGATGGCGAAATGACAATCATTCAAAGGAAAGAAGCCACAACAACAATCACAGCAGAAAGGAGGAACATTGTAGAAGAATTCTCATAAAGGTATGCTTGCAAATAATTCTGTAAAGAAATGTTATTATTGTGGAAAGAAGGGTCATATACAGAATGTATGCTTTAAGAAGCAGGTTGATGATGAAAAGAGGAAGCAGGCAAGTGCAACGCACAAAGGATACTTTGTTTTAGAAGAAGATAAAGATTTCAGTCATGATTTTCAACTGTTCACAGTCGATTGTGCCCTTTCAGCATTTAATGAGGACGATATTTGGTATGTCGATTCTGGAGCATCCTCTCACATGACAGGTAAAAATGAAATTTTTGATAGTCTTGAAGAAAGTACATATGGATCAAAAATTTATTTAGGAGATGATAGTGGATACGAGATTAAAGGTTATGGGGTGATTCCAGTCAAGTTACCAAATGGAAAAATTAGTCACCTTAAAAATGTTTTATATGTACCTAGAATTAAGAAAAATCTGATATCTGTATCCATGATGGTTGATTAAGATATGCAAGTCGAGTTCTTCAAGACTCATTATGTGATAAAGGATTGCAGGAATGAAATAGTTGCAACAGGCATGCGAGTTGGAAGCCTATACAGACTGGATGCAAAGAGTATACCAAAGCAAGCCATGGTTGCAGGAGGATCGACAACCGAACAACTCTAGCATCAGAGGTTCGGTCACTTGAATTTGCAGGACCTCATGTTATTGCAGAAGAAATGTATGGTTGAGGGGCTCCCTATCTTCCATAATATTCAGTTAAATTGTGATGGTTGTGCCTTAGGTAAAATGCATAGAGAACAGTTTCTTGTGCATGATAGGAGGAAGGAAACAAATATTTTAGAGCTAGTGCACACCGATATATGCGGACCTATGCAGACAAGGTCAGTAGGAGGAGCATATTATTTTTTGTTATTTACTGATGACTGCACTAGAGATTCATGGGTTTATTTTCTAAGTAAGAAAAGTCAAACTTTCCAGTGCTTTATAGAATTTAAAACCTTAGTGGAAAAAACAATTTGGTAAGAGTATAAAAATTCTCTGATCTGATCAAGGGGGATAATACAAGCTAGGGGAATTGATGAAATTCTTGAAATCTCATGGGATTGTTCAGCAGTATACAGTGCCACACACACCACAGAAGAATGGAGTTGCAGAGCGCAAAAACATGACTTTAGTGGAGTGCGCAAGGAGAATGTTACAAGGTAAGGGTCTGTCTAATATTTTTTGGGCAGAGGCTATTAATACTGTTGTATCTTTGAAGAATAGAACTCCTACCAGGTATCTTGGCTTCAAAACTCCTTTTGAAGCTCTATATGGATTCAAACCAGCAGTAAACCATCTAAGATTTTTTGGGTCAAAAGAATTTGCCCATATACCCAAAGCTGATAGGAAGAAATTAGACCCTAAAGCAGTTAGATGCATCTTTGTTGGTTATGGCACAGAATTTAAAGCATATAAACTATTCAATCCTAAGTCTCGTAATACATTTGCAAGCAGGGATGTAGTGTTTCATGAATAGGTACAGGAAGGGAAAGATGACATTTATGATGATTGTCACATTCCATTGTTGATGGATGAAAGCAGCGAGGATGAAAGAGAGCAGGAGCAAAAAGAAGAGAAAAAAGAAGAACAGGAAGGTGATAATGCAAGCCCATTTAAAGGTAAAGAAAACAAATTTGAGGTAACTCCCCTACCAAGGAGATCAGGTAGGAAGACTCAAAAACCATTAAAACTGAGAGACTATGCTTCGATGTCAAATATTTTGAACATTGTAGAGCCCACTAATTACAAAGAAGCTAGTCAATTTAAGGAGTGGAGGGTTGCAATGAATGAAGAGATAGAATCAATTCTTAGAAATGACACTTGGGATTTAGTTGAGCTTCCTAAGAATAAAACACCCATAGGATGTAAATGGTTGTTTAAACCAAAAATGAATGTAGATGGAAGTATAGAGAAATTAAAATCTAGGCTGGTTGCAAAACGATATTCACAGCAGGAAGGTACAGAATTTGATGATACTTTTGCACCTGTAGCAAATTAATACAATCAGAATGGTTTTTTTTTTTTTTTTTTCTCCGTAAATACTAATTCTATTAAAAAAGGTGAAAAAATATGTACAATGAGGTCAAGACCTCAGAGGAGGCCGAGGCCATTCCTCAACCAAAAACTCAGGGAGATTATAGTTCAGGATTTCAACCAGATTTACAGTATAAACTTCAAAAATTTGATTTTGGCCCCTGAAATACTAACAAAATTTACCAGGACTACAATCGTCATAACCTTCATTAACCTCAAAAACAAAGTAGCAACTAGCATAGCCATTTTTAAGACAAAAATAAAGCCTGTGTTGGCTGTAGTTACTGCCTGAAGCATGAGAATGAACCAGACATAGACATTTAAATTCAGAATCAAAGACACAAGACCAAAATTGCATAGCATATAAGCAAGAAGGCGACCCGACAGAAAGGAGCAATAATTAATTTGCATGACTTGGTGAAGCTGGCATATCCTCCTTTACCCGGCTTGTTAAAGCTACCCAGGTCACGAGACCATCTTCATCGAGTACCAGCGCACCTCCATCAGGATTAGTAACCAAATGTAAAAAACTAACTACTCTTTGAGATAGCCCGCATACTAAAGCATCTTCCTGAGTTGGATCAGGCTACCGAGGCGCTTGCGAAACAGGGGCATCCTCTTGCATGTGGTCCGCATGAAATACTATCCATGTCAGGTCCCCAAGGATAACATTGTCATCCTGAGAATGTGAGGAAGCGGATGGAGTCGAACTGAGCTGGTTGCTCTCCTCCTCTAAGACAAATATGGTAAAATTTACTGTCACCACAGGCCTGTTGAGCCGACTTTGGAATGTAAACCTGGAGGTCTGGTATGAATTATTCGGGATAAGCCTATCTTGGTCCAGAGGTGGAGATGAGGGAGGAGCTAAGGCAATGGGGGAAACATTCAGAGGAGCAAGTCGAGAAGGGCGACCTCTGTTCCCTGAATGACTTCCTCGACGCGGGATTCCTCGGCTGCGAGGCATGATTCCAGATGCAAAAGACCTGGGAGAACGATTGAAACAGAGTAAACCAGAAATGGTAGGAGCGCTGAGAAATTCAGAGTGTTTCCAGAGCCAAGCTATCATGCAGACACGAAAGACCAGACAGGGGAACTGAAGCAGCTTTGCTTCATAATAAACAGAGTCATTAACTGCGACAGGGACATTAAGCGGATCCATGCCAATGAGCCGAATTGTGTGCAGTGCAGCCATGCTTGCATTGATTTCAAACCAAATTCGAGACTGTTCAGGATTTAATTCCCCTGCCCTAAACTTGATACGCCATCCTACGACGTGTACCCTGCATACCTTCCGCCTGCCATCCGTCAGGCTAGATGTCTATTTGGCGGAGTCGATCATTGAATGTTGTTGGAGTCACCCACATCCGGGTCAATCAGAATTCTTATTTCTTTAGCTACTAAATATAATTGGGAGCTACACAAGCTTGATGTTAAATATGCATTTTTAAAAGGTGATTTAAAAGAGGAAATTTACTTAGTACACCCAGAAGGGTTTGTAAAGCAGGGGTAGGAACATCTTGTTTGTAGATTGAAAAAGGCTTTATATGGTTTAAAGAAAGCACCCAGGTCTTGGTACGAAAAGGTTGATTCTTTCTTTTTAGAGTATGGCTTTCATAGAAGTTTAAATGACCCAAATTTGTATACTAGGTACAATAATCAGGGGCAGATTATTTTGATTTCTTTGTATGTAGATGATATGATTATAACAAGAGATGTAGATAATTTAATCGGAGGAATCAAAAGGTTTATGGCACAAGTTTTGAGATGAAAGATCTCGTAAGCCTTCATTACTGCCTGGGATTTGAAGTATGCAGAGACACTGGGAAAACTTTTCTTACCCAAGGGAAGTATGCTATAAATCTATTGGAAAAGTTTGGTATGGATCAGTGTATATCAGCAGCAACACCTTTGCAGCAAAATCTGAAGTTGTGCAGTGACGATGGCACTAAAGAGGTTGATGCCACAATGTACAGACAGCTGGTTGGAAGATTGATATATCTCACAACAACCAGACCTGAATTGGCATACTCTATTAGTGTGTTGAGCCAATTCATGTCAAAACCGCTTGAAAGTCACTCGGTAGCAGCAAAAATCATGTTGAGGTATCTTTTTGGTACTGTTAACTATGTCATTTTATACACTGACGCATCTGATGTTATTCTTGCAGGTTTTTCAGATTCAGACTGGGCAAGTAACTTGGATGATCGAAGGTCCATCACAGGTTACACATTCAGCATAGGATCCGAGGTCATAGCATGGAGCAGTAAGAAGCAGAGTACTATAGCCTTGTCTTCGTGTGAAGCTCAGTATCAAGCATTGTGTGCAACGACGTGTGAAGCGATCTGGTTGAGAATGCTTCTCAATGATGCAGGAAAAGAACAGAAGAATTCCACTTCCATCAAAAGAGACAACCAGAGCACCATTAAATTGTCATACAATCCAATGTTTCATAAAAACACCAAACATATAGACACTCTGTTCCATTTTATCAGAGAGAAACTACAGTCAAAAGAAATTATTTTTGAATATTGTAAAACTTGTGACAATATGGCTGATATTTTTACAAAGCCTCTTGCACGTGTAAAGTTTGAATTGTTTAGAGGGATGTTAGGAGTCCAGGACAACCCTTTCTCCATTAAGGGGGGGAGTTGAAAATAATTAATATTATTTTGTATTAATGGAGAATCGGTTACATAGTTGTAACGTATCTCCTTAGTTTAGGATTTGTTCCTAGAGTTTAGGAGTTTGGTTGCAACTTCCTGATTTCTAAAGTTGTATTTAAATGATGTAATCTTTCATTGATGATATAGAGTGTACGAGAGTGATCTCTCTGTTTTGAGTGTAGTCTCCAGGTGCAGGCAACACCTGTGAGCTACATCTCCTTCTTTTTAATTTTGTTCACATTTTATCTTTATAAATAGATTAATAACTAAAGGTTGTGATAGGTTTTAGGAAGATTATGAATAAAGCTTAGGTAGTCTTACCAAAAGACAAAATGGTTGTTTTTGGAGCATTTTTTTAAATATCAAATGCCTCACGAGTTTTTCAAGGTGACGAATCCCTTTATGCATTCAAAAGCATATTTTAACCAATAAAAATTCACAATTTTGCTAGAAATTTTATTGTTCAAGTA
>APFE031704280.1:93730-136900 GCA_000404065.3 Pinus taeda | reverse complement strand
ATTATTATTAATAATGCACTTCCTCATGTTCTTACCAGCCAAGATCTGTGCGAGAAACTGCACCACGCCATCTGAAGTGACGACGCCAATCGTCTCTTTGGCTCCGCAGTGCACCAAAGGAGTCCAGTATCACTGGGCTTAACACTTATGTCATAAATTCTTAGAGGAGTGTAGAGAGGCCTAGGATGAAGGCAAGTCATTCCACTACACATTTTTATTATTATTGATCACATTGGTGGCATGGAGGATGCCCGAAGAAAGCCAATTCCCTCAACAGGACTCAAACCTACATGAGGCTGCGAAGTTCACTTCGCTATGGGATACCAAAGACCCCACACGAGTGATGGAGGCAAAGATAAATTAGGTCTTGTTTGAGTCAGAGCTAAGGATGGTGATTAACCAGTGACCAAAATTATCACCAAGTTTACACGAGCAGTATGCCAATGTCACAGACTTCAATGTAGATTTCCATAATCTGCACATTCGCGCGAAGAAAGATGCTAAGGGAATATGGCACAAGTTTCCATATTTAGTCGTCGAAGATGATATTATAGGGGTTTTTAGTAAGTGGCCAAGTGACTGGTTGACCCCCTCTAATGCCGACGCAAGAATAAGTAAGGCTACTGAAGGTGAAGCAGCACAGAAAACAACAACGATAGCAATGGAAAAGAAGAAGGAAGCACAAAAGGCTTCCACTAAAGAAAAGGTTGTGGTGAGGGAAAAGGTCACGCAACAGGAAGAAGTTGGTACAAAGGAGAAAGAAGTGGTTGCCAAGGAAAAATAAGCAGCAAAGGAAAAGACTATGTCGTCGGCCACCATTGACCTTGGTGAGCCAGACACCGAGCGCATGGACGTGGAGGAAGAGATAGAGAGAGAATAGGAAGGGGGCGTAGGCTTGGAGTCCCCCTTCATCATTAAGAAGAGGAAAAAAAGGAGTTTGATAGGGCCACGCAAGAAGAAAAAATCAGATGAGTTAGCGAGCGTGACTCCTTTGGTCCTCACAGAGGTGGACCTAGATAAAATTGGGGATGTGGTTCGTGATGCAACATCGGATCTTTGGGGCCACTTTTAAGAGAAGTACCAACAAACATTAGGTAAGGTACAATAGGTCTCATTCAAGTGAGCATGGAACAGGTAAGTGTGAAGCAAGCAAGCATGAAACAAGCGAGTGGGTCAGCCCTGGAAGCATAAATCACACTGGATCTCCACACAGTGTAGTTGCCCGAGGGATCCCTACTCGTCGATTTAGCAGAAGGCAAGGCACACCTATTACATATGAAGGACTTGATTCTAAACCTAATTGCACTTCCTATTCAGACTCTGCATGAACAGCACCAAGGGGTGTCAAATGAGCTTAGGATTCAGGAGCAACACGCACTGTTGATCATCAATGAGGTAAAAACCAATAATCAACAGATCTTTGAGGAAAATTTGCAAGCCCTGAAGGAAAAGGAGGTAATGGCACAAATTCAATAGCTATTGTGAAGGCCTGTAGTGAGCTTCGTGATCTCTAGATTCCAACTGAAGCGTCCTCTATAGAAAATATTCAAAAGATCGCTTTCGCAGTAAAGGAGTCACAGGAAGAAATTAGCAAAGTCAAGTTTGAGTTGCACTTTCAAATCTTGGAGATACAACTTAAGCTGCAGCCCACTACCCCTCTAGAAGTCAGAGAGCAACGCGAAGATATTATTAAAGAAGAAATGACGACCTTTGAAGCTGCAGTCAAGGACTACACTCAGTTATTTGAACATGCCATGGAATTATGGACCTCATTGCAGGAGGATCCAACTCTGCAAAATGTTGAAGAAGACATCAAAGAGAAGCAAAGAAAGTTCGATGAGTTCGTAATAAGGAAGCCATCATATCTTCAAGGAAGCAACCTTGGCAAATGAGGCCAGTCAGTTGATGTTGTTAGTACAAGGTAAGTTGAAGGCCATGCAACAGACACAAAGAACTATGGGCCTTGCAGTTGAAGGCCCAACCACTAAGAAATTGGTTGAAGAAGTCTATTAGGCCATTGCGTAGGGGACAACAGACCTGCAAGTTTTGAAGATTGAATTCAGGGAGCTGCAGGCGAAGATTGAGGCACCACCAACAGAGTGACTCGAGGACGAGTCATGAATTTGTGTTGGGGGCCTATTGGGACAGGGTCCCTTAGGATCAATTTTGTAATAGTTTTTGTTATTTATGTAAAGTCTCTGCATTTTGAAGAGTGGAGTGTGTACGTCATAGATGTCAAAAGGGACTTTAGGAAGGTCAAAACCCCTAGTTTGTTATAAGTTAAAAAATTTTGTGACCCGCTTATGTTTTGAGAACCTTGGTATTGTAATGAAAGAAACTATATAAATGAGTCATAGCGAGTCATAGGAAGTCACTCAATAATTGAATATTTATGTATGGGCGAGTGTTCTAAGGTAGAAGAGTTTGTTTTCTATAGTTAGGTGAAGGGGAAGGCTCCTACAGCTGTGTGCGCGGAGACCTTGGTAAGCCCGCAACTAAGTGCATGGGCCCCTGCAGTTGTGTGCACAAGGAAGCAAGAGTCTGTAACAAAAGGATTGATCATAATAAAAACTATTTTGGAGCAATATATGTGTATCTGTGACTTTATGTTTACTTCTCCATTGTATTCGTTTTGATTTTTGCATTTATCTTAAGAAACACTTAATTGATACGCGAAAGCAGTAGATCTGTTAGTTTACTTGGTGATATGGATGTTTAAAGAAATCATTGTAGTGTTATAAGTTGTTATCTGTATGTTAACTTAATTTCCCTAATTCAAGGGTTAGGGTTCGTAAAGGTCAGGATAAAGCCCTAGAAGTAACAGAAACCCTTCACACAGAGCTTTAGATGTAGAAACCTGGTTTTGTCATCCCTCAATACTGCCTCGGTGAGACTGCAACCTACACTACGTGGGTTGTTACTGAAAGGACCGACATTTTAGGGTTTTGTTGGTTGGCACAGTTAACTCTGAACCTAGGTCCAGAACCCCTTAAGCCAACAAATATTAATTATTAAAGATAAAAATTATATAATAATAATCACTCCTCAAGTAATAATAATAAATAAAAATATTAATATTAATGATTAATAATATAGTTTGCGGTAAATAAAAATGATCATGCATTTATAAATGAAGGGTCTAAATTGATAATATGAAGGTTCAATAATAACAAACTAGCAACTTATATTAATATGATGAAATAATACAACAATTTAGTATAATAATAATAATAATAATAAAAAAAACAATGGAATGAATAATAAAATAATAATAATTAAATAAATAATAATAATAATAATAATTTCTCTTCTTCCTTTAAAAATGTTATTAATCTTTCTATTAAACATTTTGATCCTTCTGTTTTTAATCTTTTAAATATAGGTCTTAATTTTTCCATAGCCCCCAATAAGATTCCCATTAATGACATTATTTGCAACATTGAATTTGGTATTAAGGACTTGCCTGATAATGTTAAAGAGGTTATAAGGCAGGACTATGTTATCGTTCTTAGGAAGGCTAAGCCTCCCAGAAGAAACATTAGCACAAATGAATTTCTTGCCCTTAAAGCTTTAAAGGACAACCCCAACATTTTCATCCTTAAAGTTGACAAAGACAAAGGAGTTGTCATTCTTGATAAATCAGACTATTCGAACAAAATGATTGACCATCTTTATAATAGTGGTAGTTACATCAAGATTAATAAGAATCCTATTAAAAAATTTAACAAAGAAATATTTACCGCCATTAAGTCTATTAATTCCCTTAAGTCTCTTTGCAGGAAGATTTTTGAAAGCAATCCCCTTACCCCAAGATTTATGGCTTGCTCAAGATTCATAAGGCTTGGGTCCCCCTTAGGCCTATTGTTAACACAATAGGTGGTCTTACGTATCTTCTCGCTAAATTATTAGCTTAGAGACTCAAACCTTTTGTTGGTTGCATTGATTCCTTTGTTAAGGACTTTGCCTCCTTTGTTAAAGAATTGAAGAATATTAGACTAGAACCTGGTGATCTGTTGGTGAGTTTTGGTGTTGTTTCCCTTTATACATGTATTCCTATTCAAGAGGCCATTGATATCATAAATAAGATCATTGACAATGACACTGCCAAATTAGTTCGTCTCTGCCTCACCTCTACTTTCTTCAGTTTTCAAGGTGAGTTCTTTGAACAAATTTGTGGGGTGGAGATGGGTTCTCCTCTTTCCCCTATAGTTGCTAACTTATTCATGGAATATTTTGATACTGAGGCCTTAGCCTCAACTTCTTTTTTCCCTAAAAAGTGGTAAGAGGTTTGTTGATGATACTTGTGTCGTTTGGCCTCATGGTCGCGAAAACTTGGATTTGTTTCTTAACCATCTTAATTCTCAATCAAACTCCATCAAATTCACAATGGAGGTTGAGGAGAATGGGTGCCTTTATTTCTTGGACATCCTTGTGTCTAAAATGAATTATGACTTTTTTTATCACCGAGTCTTCCGCAAGAAAACTCACACAGAACAATATCTTCATTCTAGTTCTCATCAGTTTACGTGCAAAAATTGGGGGTCTTAGTAGTCTAGCCACCCGTGCTTTAAGAATTTCGGATGAGGTGCACCTAGAAGAGGAAAAATCTCATCTTCTTAAAGTTTTTAAAAATAATGGCTATAGCAGATCTCAACGCCTCAAGGCTTTCCAAAGAGCCCATAAAGAGTCGAGGGTTAAACCTCCTAGTGATGGCCGAATCTCTAAGGTGCATCTCCCATTTATCCAAGGGACCACTAACATGATTGCCCATATTCTGAAGAAGAATAATGTCTCCTCTACTTTCAAGCCCATTAATACCATTAGAAATTCTTTGAGATTTGTAAAAGATCTTGTTGACCCCAAGGACATGAAAGGAGTCTACTCGATCCCATGTTCCTGTGGGGTTGCCTACATTGGGGAGACTGGACGCTCTATTAAATAGATAATCCAAGAACATGTTGCAGACATAAGGCACAACCGATCTCGCTTATCAATTACAGAACGTGCAGAGAAATATAAGCACCATGTTTGCATTGAGCATGCGAAATTCATTGCTAGGGTTGATCATTTCCACCATAGGAAGCTTAGAGAGGCTATTGAGATTGAGAAACATACTACCAATCTCACTAGGGATGATGGGTAGAAATTGAGTAAGAGTTGGATCCCAGCTCTTTTATCTTAATTAATCCCCTTTTTTTCTTTTTTTAGATAATGAGTAATTTTATTTATTTTTTTCCACTGGAAAAATCCGTAATTTTCATTATATGGAAAATTACATATTGTAGATGCGGAAACACATATGCTGAGGTCACTATACACAATGTGCCTTTTAGTTACAAAAAGGATTTTGTACATAAACTTTAGATCGGATATACCACGCAGGGTAATCTACTAGCGCTATATATAAAACTGTTTACAATTGCCTTCCGGCTTTCCTGACTGTTTCAAAAATAAAAGTGATTACAAAAAACATTTCTGTCATATACAAGATATTCGCCAGATGATTTATTGACCAGGTGCATTCTGATATCTTGGATCATTGTATGGTCGGTGGTAGTACTTGTACTCGTGTTGGCCTTGTACCTCTGTGATCTCCCATATGCCTCTGTCCATCAGCATGGCCTCCTTGGATAATTTGTCAGCACTTTCGTTATGTTCCCTGTAGATGTGTGAACATGTGATGTTGTTAAATGCTGCTTTGAGTTCAAAAACTTCATTCAATATAATGCTGAGTGTGTGAATGTGACAATCAGATATGCCGTTGAACCAATTTATGATGATTTTTGAATCTCCGAAAATGTTTATGCAAAGGCAATGGTGACTCAAAGCAAAATGGAGTAAGTGTCGAAATGTGATGAGATCCGCAAAATTGTTTGTGCCAATTCCCAGTCCAGCTTTTACTTTGTAGTAATGATGCTCGTTTTTGTATAAGATAAATCCGCCCCCACAGCTCTGCCGGTTTACGGCCCCATCAAAGTAAGCCCATGGGGTGTTTTGATCAATTCAGGGGGGTGGATGAGGGTGGCGCAATTTAGGGGGCGGGGGATCAGGTAGTTCACTAAATGATGCAATAATTCCTGCCTCCACCATTGGCCAATGAACAAGTTTATCATCAAAGATATTGCGGTTTCTCGCTTTCCATATGTGCCAATTTACAAGAATTGGGAGATTGATAATCTTCGATCCTTTGTGCCGCATCTCCCAATCTATCCAAGCCTTTGTCAGGGTTGTACCCTCCCAAAATCCGATGTAAGAGATGGTGTTTTTAAGAGTTGTCCATAGTTCTTGTATCTTCCTACAACGCATAAAAAGGTGCTCTGTGGATTCGGAAGCTCCTTTGCATAGCACACACCATGATGGTCCATATAGTGCTCTGTGTGTTATATGCTCGCCAGTGGGCACTTTGTTCCTCAGGATACACCAGAAGAAGAGTTTTGAGCGAGGTGATGCGTGAGTTTCCAAATGCTCTGCCACGAGTTTGGGATGACCTCCAGTTTTTTGTGACTGATAAGAAGGGTGTAGCCAGCCTTAGGAGTGTAATAACCACTATCAGCCTGATTCCATATGAGTTCATCCGGCCCCTCGATGATTCTGATGTGAGATTCGGTCAAAGCCTCTCTGTAAGACTGCCATTCCTGGTGCCATCGTAGTGGGAGATTTAATTGTTGAGCTGTCCTCCAGGCCTATTGAAAAATATCATAATTTTCTCTATCTGCAATTTGGGCAATTAATCTGATATCGTGGGCGAGTAAGTATCCAACCAAATCTTGAGGCAGAGTATGCCTTCCTCCACTGCCAGACCATGGGTCGATACCGATCCTAGCCAGGGTACCGTCTCTGATTTTCCAAACCAAGTTGTCTCTGATCATGGGCAGTGAGCATAGTAATGCTTTCCATATGGATGATATACCAGCTCTATTCCAATTAGGGAGTCTGACCCATTCTAGAATGCCGAGGGGCCATATATATTTGTGGAATGAGAGACGGGTCCATAAGCTCTAGCTAGTCAACAATGCCCAGCTCATTTTTGCTACCAATGCTTGTGCGAAAAGTGGGAGATCTTTTAATCCCCATCCTCCCCACTTCTTTGGGAGTGCTATCTTCTTCCAATCGATCCAAGCAAAGATACGTTTGTCTTGAATTCCTACCCAGAGATATCTGTTGCATATTTGCTGTAGGCGAGCCAGTATGTGTCTTGGAATCCAAGCGAGAGCCATCCACAAAACCGAAGTTGCTTCCAGCACAGATTTGATGAGAATTAATCGTCCAGCCCTGGAGAGGTATCTGTGACTCCAACAGGATAGTCTTTTTTCCAATTTTGATACTAGCCAGACCCAATTTGAAATCTTCTGGCTAGTGGGCTTTAACCAGAAACCCAAATACTTTAGACCCCTGTCCAATGGCTGAGTGTTGTAAGGGAAAGCCTGCCGATCCATTTGAGATTCATTGACCGAGGTACGGGCCAGAGTTATGGTAGATTTTTCATGATTAACACTCATGCCAGTGGCCTGTGAGAAGAGCTGTAGAATGTGGAAAAATGTCGATGAATCCCTGATGCTACCATCCATTAGGATGAGTACATCATCCACGAACAACAAATGTGTGAGGTAGTACTCTTCCATGATCTTGAGGCCTCTGAGTGATCCATCCCTTTTAGCTGTGATGATTAAGCAACTCAGTCCTTCCATGACCAATAGGAATATGAGAGGTGAAAGGGGACAGCCTTGTCGTAGCCCCCTTTCAGAGTGAAATAAATGGGAAGCCGATCCATTAATCAGGATGCTGAAAGTGGGGGTAGTGATACAAGCCATGATCCAGTTTATGAGAGGAAGAGGGAAGCCCAGATGAATAAGGAGCATCTTAATGTATAGCCAGCTGACACGGTCGAAAGCTTTTGATAGATCAATTTTTAGGAGAATGCATTTAAGATGTTTGGTCCAAATGGAGTGGAGGGCTTCCTGGGCGGATCCAATGGCTTCATGAATTTGTTGATCTTCCAGGAAAGCAAATTGTTGAGGAGCTATGTGTTTTGAAAAAATGGGTTTAAGTCGGTTAGCAATAATTTTAGATATAATCTTGTAAAGAACATTGCACAGCGAAATGGGTTGAAACTCATCAAATGAAGATGGGGAGTCGGCTTTAGGAATGAGAGCAATGAATGTAGAGTTTATGGCATGATATAAGAATCCATATGTTCTACTTTCCTCGATTACTCTGAGCAGGTCCTATCCCAACAGATCATAGAAGGCTAAATAGAATTCGATAGTCCAACCGTCCGGCCCGGGACTCTTGTCCTTCTTGAACCATTTGAGAGTGCTTTCTAGTTCCTCCATAGTGACCGAGGCCGTGAGATCAGCCGAGTCATCCTTGTTTACAAATCTAGGGAGGTGAGTGGCCACATTAATGATCTCTGCCAAATTTGAACCAGGTGGGCTTCTGTACAAGCTTCTAAAATGTGATGTTCCAAGCTGGGAGAGCTTGTTGAAAGAGTTTGCAAGACCTCCTTCTAGTAGGGGTAGATTCCAGATAGTATTTGCCACTTTCCTTCCCTTTGCGAAGTTGTGAAAAAACCTTGAGTTTTCATCCCCAGCTTTCAGCCATATAGCTCTGCTGCGCAGTCTGAGGGATTCCTCTCTTTGTCTGAGCAAATTTGTCCTCTGGTTTTCCAACTCAATCAGTCGAGTCTTATCTTTGCCCGAGATGAATCCTAAGTTCCGCTCATCTATTAGAGACCTCAGTTCTTCTTCAACAGATGAGAGCTGGGCGGTTTCCTTGGTGTTATTCTCCTTGGCCCAATTAATGACAATATGCTTCAGCTCAGAAAGGTTTCTACAGAATCCCTTGGCCAGTGATGTTTATCTGTCGATGGGATGTGCCATCCAGTAATCTGTGACCAATTTCATGAAGCCTTGGTCCTGGAGCCAGATATGGTTGAATTTGAAGGGGGCTTTTGGCTTATGGTGAGGCCCGAGGATCTCCAATAATATCAGGGAGTGATCTGATATTCCCCCCGAACCAACCCATTGTTTATAATGATGTAAATGATGAAGTAGGGGGCCTTTAAGCAGAAATCTGTCCAGTCTGTGCGCCAATGTTGCTGCTCCCACCCTTCTGTTCCTCCATGTAGGAATGGGTTTCTGTAAGGGGATATCGACAAAGTTTTTCTGTTTGAGGGAATTTCTCATGAACTCTGTCATGTTGTCCACTTGAGCCATAGAACCCCAAGATTCACGGAAGCCCAAAGAAAAGTTAAAATCACCCCCCAGAATGGTGTGGTCAGATGCCAATAATGTAAGATTAAGGAGATGCCTCCAGAAGGGCTCCCTTTGGTGGCAGGGGCCATATATATTCACAATACGGAGAGCTTGTCCGAGATCTACTGCGAAGATATCCATTCCCATGAATCCTTGTCCTCCCCAGGATGAATCCATCCTGATTGTCCTAGGGTTGTATCCGAGCGCCAGTCCCCCATATCGACCAGTGGCATCAATAGCCAAGAACTTCCATCTTGGTGCCAGTGTGAGTAAGCATTGTGTGATGGCCTCGGCCGAGCCAAGAGTCTCTTGAAGGAGAATAATGTCAGGCTGTTCAACCTCAAAGAGCCTCCGAAGGGATAGTTTATTTGGGGCACTAGCCAGGCCCCGATAATTAAATGATAAACATTTCATGGAGGACCACTACGGGGGGTTAAGGCAACTCTAAGGACCCCACCAATAGTGGATTGACGACCAGATGTGACCTCCGCTCCAGCCCGCCAGATGGCTTTGGACAGATCAGATCTTCTACCTTTGGAGGTCAGAGGTCCCAGTCCCAGGGGGACAATACCCAGATCGACCTGTGATCCTGAAGAGGCCGTAAGGTGGGTACGGGGCTGAAGAGAATAAGGGTGGGAGGTAGTCTTCGAGGTTGATGACAACGATGAGGAGGAGGATGTGGGCGGCAGGGATGGAGGAGCAGTGGAGGCAGTCAGAGGAGGAGGCGAGATAGTGCAGTGTGCCATAGTGCAAGATGCAATAGATGTAACGAAAGCAGAGGAGATACCAAGAGATAAGGAGGAAGAGTTTAGAACAGTGCCCAAGGCCTGTGTGGCTGTAGTTGTGGCCCGAACCCTGGTCATAGGAGGCAAAGACGTGCCTGGCCCCTTCATCCCTGCCTTCGCTAGTGAGCCCTGTGCTGATGCAGTCCCCTGAGATGGACGAAGGATAACCGGGGATGCTCCTCTGGATGATGTGGGAGTGATCTTTGGAGACACCTCTGGGCATTTGTTCAGTGGACAATCCTTAAATAAGTGTCCCACTTGATGACAGCGATTGCAGCGGAACGATACACCCTCGTAATCGAGAATTTGAGTCCTGCTGTATTTACCCCATTGCAGTGTGATCTTTTCCTCCAATCCTTCACGCGTATCCAAGTGAACCAGCACATGCGCTAGGGTTCGCTTCTTTGATTCTACATACGTGCGATCATGATCCAGATACGTGCCCAAAGCATTTCCGATCTTGATGAGTGCTTCCTCACTCCAATACTGTAGTGGCAATCTAGGCAATCGCACCCACAGGGGTCCTGCTCCAATCTGTTCACGCTCTGGGTCAAAAAGGGGACTCCACCTCTTTAGCAGAACTGGTGCCATTTCGATGTGCCAGTATTTTGCCAGGACTAAGTCCGTGTAGTCCTCCTTTGTGAAATGGAGGGAGAACCACCCTCGGGGGAGAACATGAACCTCCGGAAGTTCTTTGAGTAGGGCTCCCCAGATTTCCTTTACCCATTGCGACAGTCGGCTAGCTGTGAAGGCACATCCCCACACATGGCCTACCAAGATTGTTCGAGCCATGTTCACCGCTTCCCCTAATGCCGATGGGTCGCCAAAGGTGATAGTGATATCCTTAGTCGTTTCTTTGATACACCTGGATTTCCTCTTCTTTGTGCGAGGTGCCGACGGGTGGTCGACAAAGGGGTTTTTTATGCCTTCAGGGGGGATGGGATTCGGGGGCTTAACATTTATAGCCGGGGTACCAAAACAACCAGAAGGTCGAATCCCAGAAATCGGAAGGGTTTGTGATCCCGCCACCGGGGTGTCCACAGATGTGGTCGGGAGATCAGAGGGCAAAAGTGGGGGCTGATCGAAAGACAGAATATGAGGGGAGAAAGATGAGAGAAGTTGGGCCGTACCAGGAGATAGGGGTGGGGCTTCCAAGCCAGGCAACAACGCAGGAGGAACGGCAGAGTCGAGGCGGTTTATGAGCGGAATAGGAAGCGCGACCACCAGTGAGGTGTCGAGAGAATAAGGTTCTGAAACAGTTAGGGAGGCAGTAACCAGCGCAGCGTAATTTGGGTTACCAAATATAATTTTGATCCTCCAAAGGATCCTCAGTATAATCCACGAGATCCGCCTCCATGTGGCCTTCCATGAAGGCCAACAGGTAAGATAAACAGCGACGTCAGGTAACGGCACGAGATCGACTCCGTTGATGGAAACGGCAGACCGGTAACAGTGACAGCCTGCGGCTCTTCAATTGACCCTAGCTATATTACCCTAAGCCCTCGCGCTCCTGTAGCTCCATCCTTCCATGAGTAATTTCATATATGTTAATATTATATTATATTTTTATTTTTGGTATTCTAATTATTGGTTTATTCATGGAATAGAAATATGGTTAGTCTATATTATTAACTTGTTTTTATTTGACTCTCATCAATTTATAAATAAGAATAAATATAAAATCATATTCAAATAATTATAATAAACAATAATATTAATTAATAAAAATTTTTTAAAATGGTTATATAATAAATAATAATAATATTAATAAAATATTCTATATTATATGAAATAAAATAGAAATAGGAGAATACAGTTTTGTTTGTTTTGTTCCAATAAAAGTAAATTGGTCATTATAATAATGAGTATATAATAATAAATATTATATGTTATTATTATATATAAATAAATATATAAATATATATAATATAATATTATATTCATATTATAATAAATAATAAAATAATTAAATGGCTACTGTATAAAAAACGATTTTCAATTAAATTAAAAATAAAAAAAACAATTTTTAAGGCAGTTTCAACGCTAATTCTAGACACTAGATGCATTCCTACTAATAGCATAAGATCTATAGATTTATTCCACATAACTTTCAAACATCGACCAAAAAATACTGATTGAAATACCAAAAGACAACCTACTAATATATTTCTCTAAAGTATTGTATTTTCATATATAATATAATTCATTTTATATTAAATATTGTTTAGTACAAGGAATTACAATGGGAAGGATAAATGGCAATGTTAATGGACTAGAGGTGTGATTTTTTTAAATCTATCTAGTCTTTGAGAGGAGTGAGTTGGATGTGGTATTGTGATTGACCCGAATGATTAAGGGTTAGTGTTCATTCATGCCAATTTGCAATTGCAATATTTGCAAGGTGGCATGGTTAGTCATGAAGTGGATTAGTAAGCGAAGAAAAATGGAACGTGATTTAATATTGAGGAAGTGATATCCTTTGGCTATTGGACAAGATATTCATGTGGAACAATCGGATTTTTAGTAGGCAAGACTTTGGCAAGGAAATTTTTTATAATAGATTTTCCATGTGATGAAAATGAGATTTTGGGGGTTGCCCAAAATCCCAGTTCCATTTAAAAATCTCAAACCTGGGCCTTTCTATTAATCCCTTCCCTTGATTGGCTCCGCTGTCCGTAAAATTACACACAGTTCTACCAGAATTACACACAGTTCTACCAGTTTTTCAATTGGAATTCAGGACGCACAGTAATTATAAAAATCCACAGGCACACAATACAATTGCTATAAAAATAGCGCATGCACAGCATCTATAAAACACATAAGTATACACAACATACACTAGAACATGATTATATATATTATATAGAACAGTTACATACTAAGGCATTTCAGCCTTAAAACGAGCTCATGCTCGACTACATCTTGACCCTCACAAAATTTATCACAGAACAGATATATCTTTCACACCCTATCACATTACAATTATATAAGAATTTTAGGAAGGATCAATCCTATCCTCTCCTGACTTTCTCCACAAAAGCTTCATGCATGCACGCTTTAAATCTGTTTTATCCTTTTTAAATCTATTTTCTCCTTTAAATCACGCTTTTCTTTTGTTCTGATCCTCTGGCCCACGTTTGCTTGCTTTGTTGCTCGTTGCTCCTGCATCAGTAATGCATCATAAATAAATTTTGTTATCTCATCTCATGATATTATTCACCACTCATTAAGCAAATCTCTTTTAAAAGCCAGAGTTTTTTTAACATAATTAGTAATTAGATATCATTTTGGGATTCAAGTGCGTTAAGTAAGTCATTCACTTATGACCATTTCAATGAGAGGTAGTCGTAACTGACTAATTTCTCATGATTTTTGAATAGTTCACTTAGCACTCATTGCATCGGGTGATGCTCACAGGGGTGAAGAAGTGGGATTGAAACTAGTGAAATGTGGAGAATGAATCACATAGCAATCAATCATCACTTCCGGGGCTTGCACGTAACCAGGACTTCCGAGGAGGTCACACATAATTAGTAATGTATCATAAACCCTTTTTGTACCACCATCTGAGTTTATTCACTATTCATCCAACACACTCAATGAAAAAAAAAATTTATTAAAATGAAAAAAAAATTCTATCAACTATATATAATATCATTAAATATTTATTTTATGGGTGGATTAGTGAAATTTACAACTATAACGACCTTTCAACCATAAATAATCAACACACTATAAACAATTTCAATCTTTTCTCGAGGCATTGGCTGCATGTTTAATTTAAAAAATTCTAACCCTGTTAAAAAAAATTAAGGAAACTATATGAAACACAACTACTTACTGTACACTGGACAAGGCAAAAACATCGTGAAGTTAAGCTTTAAATATGTTTTGAAATCTGCAAAGGAAACTTCCAATAAAATAATATCACTTACGCAAAGTAAATGGAGTGGAGGCTGCCACATTAAACTTTACGCTCTCGCAAACTCAGTAGGAGACCTCTCAACAAAGTTTAAATAATTTAAAAGGTTCATGCGTTTGGAAAGGTAAATCCATTTCGCTAGAGTGAAATGAAGCATATTATTATGAAGAAGCGTGTGATTAAAGATAAATTTTTTATTATTATTATCTTAATAAGAAAATATTTAGGTGATCATCCTATACGGAATTTAGTTAGAGCTTTATTTTAAAACTTTTACATTAGATGTTTAAAAGATATATTTTAATCCATTGTTAAAATGGAGTAATTTTTTTATAATTAAATTAAAAAGGATATTGATTATTTATAATAATCAAAAGTATTTTTTTTATAATATCATAATATTTTAACTTGGATAAGTTATGAAGTAGAAGAAATATTATATGCGATGTCCCGTAATTTAAAAAAATATCAAAATAATTTTATATTACCATGTTATTATTTAAGGTATATTTTCAATATTATTCTAACCAAAATAAACCTAAATATGAATAAAATATATTTGATAATAGAATATAATAATATTTAATTATAAAAACAAATTTTATATGTTAATATATTAAATGTATTTTAAATATTAATGAGTATTAATTTCAAAATTCTACTTATTATTGTCTTCCTACTACGTGGCGTCCACCTTCACTATGACCCATCCATTGTGAATACCTATGCTACACTTTACTTCTCGCACCAACCCTCCATTGTGCTCCTACTTCCTATCGTAGCCCTCCGTTGTGCTCTACCTTATCCTTTTAACGCTCCCTCTTCGTGCTACGTGGCCCTACTATGTCAAAAAGTTTCAAAAAAATTCTAGGTCCCAATAGGTCCAACACAAAAATGTGGATTGCCTTCTTGTCATTCAATCCTTTGCTGATGTAATCTTTTTTTTCAACAACTTTTCACAAAGTTTCCAATGTTGCTTCATGGGCTTCAATCTTGGCTATTATGTGCTCTGTTTGGGCGGTCCATTACCCAATGATTGCGTCAGTGTCCTTGTTATTTAAAGTCTGCATGTTCTTTAGTATTTAACTGAATTCATCTATTATCACCATAACTTGGACCTAGATATTTGTCCAAGGCTTTTGTTCCTCGAGTATCTTGCTCACAGATTCCTTGAGTCATGCTTTATTGTGCATTGCTTGCCTTCTATCAATAGGGTTCATCTTTGCCACCATTTGGTCAATCTGGTGGAGTTGGTCGCCTATTGCTGCGATCTGCTCAGTAACTCTTTTTACTACTAGAACCTCAGACAACTTATTCCACAACTAATCGTTTTGATTCGCTACCTCTTGGAACTTCTGATGAAAATGAGATTTGGGTATAAGCCCAAAATCCCAAGTTCTTTAAAAATCTTGATCCTGGACCTGTGGGTTATCGGCCCACTCAATTTTTTGGGAAGCCTTTTAATTAATTCACTGTGGATCTTTATTAAAATCAAGCATCCGCTGCCCAAGGCAACGATCTTCTGATTTATCTGTTTTTTCTTTTAAGATAACACACTTTATTTTAATCACACGCTCCTCTACTCCATGCGCATAGGCAACAGCTTACAATCTACGCCCACAGCCATGTGAAAACAATCCGCTGGGTTTCATAAAACCACCTTTACTTATGGACAGCGGAATTATAAAACAGTGAATTAACTCATGGTTTATGTCATAGCAATGAATTTTATAATATGCCAGCGTTTCAATATTAGTGGACCCTGCATTATAACACTGCATCAAACTGTATAACTACCATTCAATCCGGCGCGCTCAAACTGAATAACTAAACTTTCATTTTGCACAATCAATCCGGTGCTGCATGCGCACAACATCATAAGATTATAAAGGGGATAGCGGATATGGCTCACGGTATCACACAGTTATTTATATATATCGCATAAAATTCAATCAAAACACATATTAACACAGACACGCCATTAACACAACACACATATATTCTAACATGAATAACATAGCACGGTTACAACTAAGGCATTTCAGCCTTAGAAACGAGCTCACGCTCGGTTACATTTTGCTCACTCATCTAACAGATATCTCACACCCTGTCACATTAGATTTATATAAGATGCATTAGGAAGGATTGATCAGATCTTCTCCTAGTTTTTCTATAGTGAAAGCTCTCCAAAAAGCATGCATGGTTGTTAACAACTGCTTTAAATCCACTTTAAATCTGCTTTTCTGCTTTAAAACAGGCTTTTCTCTATTCTGATCCTCTGGTCTAGGTTTGCTCGCTTAGTTGCTGGGTGCTCTCGCATCACACTCCCGAGGCATAAAAATTTATCACCTCCTGGTCATATGCTTCTCGTCTTCGTAATATCTTCAACTTGTGAGCTGCAATCAACCTCTGCAACAACAAGTCCTCCTTGCTACCTCTTACCTCACCAAGCTCTCCTCTCGACTTGGTCTTTTGGTAACCACTCTAGGCTATTGCAATCTTCTCACCTTCCTCTGCTTTCTTCTTCCTTCTGGCAGGAATCCTTTCCCTGCTCTGATACCACCTGATGAAAATGAGATTTGGGTATAAGCCCAAAATCCCAAATTCTTTAAAAATCTCGATCCTGGACCTATGGGTTATGGGCCCACTCAATTTTTTGGGAAGCCTTTTAATTAATTCACTGTGGATCTTTATTAAAATCGAGCATCCGCTGCCCAAGGCAACGATCTTCTGATTTATCTGTTTTTTCTTTTAAGATAACATGCTTTATTTTAATCACGCGCTCCTCTGCTCCATGCGCACAGGCAGTAGCTTACAATCTACGCCCATAGTCATGTGAAAACAATCTGCTGGGTTTCATAAAACCACCTTTACTTATGGACAGCGGAATTATAAAACAATGAATTAACTCATGGTTTACGTCATAGAAATGTATTTTATAATATGCCAGCGTTTCAATATTAGTGGACCCTGCATTATAACACTGCATCAAACTGGATAACTACCATTCAATCCGGCGCGCTCAAACTGAATAGCTAAACTTTCATTTTGCACAATCAATCTGGCGCTGCATGCGCACATCATCATAAGATTATAAAGGGGATAGCGGATATGGCTCACGGTATCACACAGTTATTTATATATATCGCATAAAATTCAATCAAAACACATATTAACACAGACATGCCATTAACACAACACACAAATATTATAATATGAATAACAAAGCATGGTTACAGGTAAGGCATTTCAGCCTTAGAATCGAATTCAACCTCGACTACATTTTTCCACTCACAAATTTCCTCACAAAAATAAGATACCTCTCACACCCCATCACATTACATTTATATAAGATGTATTAAGAAGGATGATCAGATCCTCTATTGATTTTTCTCCACAATGAAAGCTCTCCAAAAGCCTGCATGGCTGTTATCAATGGCAAGTCTCAAAACATATCCGCCTTAAAGCTACTTTAATTCTACTTTCCTACTTTAAATCTTCTTTGGCTCTGATTTAAGGTAGATTTTTTCTCCTTCGATTCAGCTTTCCTGTCCACGTAGGCTCTGTTGTTGGTTGCTCCTGCATCAGACTCCCGAGGCACAAAAATTTATGACCTCCTGGTCATATGCTTCTGGTCTTCATAATATCAATTTTATCCACTGCATTCTTTCACTAAACTCTGTGAGCTGCAACTAACCTCTATAGTAACAGCCTCCTCTGTTACACGATACCTCACGAAGCCCTCCCGCACTCAATCTTTTGGCATCCTTCTCTAGGTTGCTACAAATCTTCTCACCTTCTGCTGTTGCCATATGCACAATAGCAAGACCGTAAACTCTCCATATTTAACACAATTGTACCTCTTTCCGTAGAATCTTACTGCTCTGATACCACCTGATGAAAATGAGATTTTGAGGGTCGCCCAAAATCCCAAATTCTTTAAAAATCTCTTGATCCTGGGCCCGTGGTTTATAGGCCCACAAGTCCCAACGGAAGCTTTTTTTGACTTTGAACTTTAACTGTGGTTCCTCATTAAAATCATCATCATTGAGGCATACAAATTTAGAATTAAAATAAATACAGTTATCACTATAAACGCCGCCGATCCATCGTTCTTCCCTTTATATGACAGAATGGTATGAACCTTCTTAGTGCTGTAACCGCAAATGTCTTGACAGAAAACTGAAGAACAAGGGTCTTATCCTTACAGCTATAAACTCGGGGTACGCAGCTGAGATCAAAAAATCTATAGTCTGTATGTGTTTGGATGCCCTTGTCATTTGGATCCGCGTTCCATTTCCCTGCTGTGTGCACCCAAAAACTTTCCCAGCTATCATCGAAACGCTCCTCGAAAAAAACCTTCGGCTGAGACGAGAGTAACGAACAGCAAAGGAAGCCTTCTGATGACAGCGTTCACGGTTCCCACACCAACCATTCAATTCGGCGCGCTCAAACTGAATAACTAAACTTTCATTTTGCACAATCAATCCGGCACTGCATGCGCACAACATCATAAGATTATAAAGGGGATAGCGGATATGGCTCACTGTATCACACAGTTATTTATATATATCGCATAAAATTCAATCAAAACACATATTAACACAGACACGCCATTAACACAACACACAAATATTATAATATGAATAACAAAGCACGGTTACAGGTAAGGCATTTCAGCCTTAGAATCGAATTCAACCTCGACTACATTTTTCCACTCACAAATTTCCTCACAAAAATAAGATACCTCTCACACCCCATCACATTACATTTATATAAGATGCATTAAGAAGGATGATCAGATCCTCTATTGATTTTTCTCCACAATGAAAGCTCTCCAAAAGCCTGCATGGCTATTATCAATGGCAAGTCTCAAAACATATCCGCCTTAAAGCTACTTTAATTCTGCTTTCCTGCTTTAAATCTTCTTTAGCTCTGATTTAAGGTAGATTTTTTCTCCTTCGATTCAGCTTTCCTGTCCACGTAGGCTTTGTTGCCGGTTTCTCCTGCATCAACCCTCAAGAGTGAAATTCCATCATGTTTTCCATATTTCATTGCTTGAGAAGTACATAAAGGATGTTGATCATGTTATTGATTGGTTTGTATTGCAAGTGGAGAAAGAAGGAGAGTTCCAGCCGGAGACTTAGTGCATATTATAGAGGAAGCATCTCATGCTCAGGAATAGATTCATAGAGGAACTTAAGTTGTAGTGGAAGCACTTTGGGCCTAAAGAAGCTACATGGAATATGTCATATCAGATGCATGCCGATATCCTTCATTGTTTGTTGTGGTGTCCCTTCTTGGTGAGATAGCTTTGATGACACTTAGAGGGGCAATTTTGATATAATGATATAATTATTATGCGTGAGAAACTTATGTACCTTTTTATATGATATAGAGCTAGTTTGGGTCACCTAGTTGTTGTGTGCTTAGGATAATATCCATGCTTGTATGTAGAAGAATCGATTTTCGTTAAGAGCATACTATCGATGTTTTCTCTTTTGGTATCCTAGTTTGGCAATATGTGTATGACATGGACGTTGATTTAGGATTGAGACACATAGATCCATGGATGATCATGGGTAATTGGTACATATGGTTAATTATGATTTATGGATGATACATGATTTATATGATTATATATGTTTAATCTTGTAATGAGAAATATGTGGCAGGTACATAGCTATTTGCAAACAAGGAAGCTCAAATTGTAAATGACTGTGGAGGTCATGATACATGATTTTTACAATTTTATATGCTTAATATTGTATTAAGCAGGATGTGATATGGAACGTGGCTGTTTTCAAACAAGGAAGTTATGCACAATCTTTGGTAAAATGTGAATAAGTTAATTATGAAATTCATTGATTCCTTTGTTCTATGAGATTGTGATGTGTGCAGATCTTGGAACAAGGCCTTATCAATGAACTGTTATATGGGTATGAGCTCACAATCAGTACCTTAAGGTGAAGCACTGAGTTTCAAAGCAGAGTAGATGAGAAGCCATAGAAATTAGTTCATGAAGTCCTAAATCCATGAAAGAAAAAAGTGGAGTCTTATATTTATAATAAAATGTTTAGGGAGTGGAGTGCTGAATATTTAAAAATATCAAGGTGTTGAATCTTGGTTTTTTAGAGTAGATTGGGGCATGGAGTCCTCAATCTACTAAGGCACGAAGATGCATCCAATAGTGGCACGAAATCCTATTCTTTGGAAGAAAATACCACTCATGGGAAGCTGAGCTTAATAAAATCAATTTTCTAACAGTCCTAGAGTGACTTTCTAAAAATAGAAAGCCATGTCTAGCATCTTAACCATGAGTTTCCAAAAATAGTAAATCACCATACATAAATCCACTTTTCTTTTTTAGTTCTTCATACTTCTTCCTCGCACCATCTCCAAGTGATCTCATAAAAGAAAGTATCTATTATTTGTGTTTAACAGAATTAGTTTATTTTCCTTCACATAGAAGCTAACCTCTCAAAGACATCAATCACTAATTCTACACCTTCACGAAGTTTTTTCCATGCTATTATATGCATAATAAGTGAGAAAATTAGACTTTTAACATTTTATCCAAATTTCAGATTAGACCTAAGAACAACATCATAAAAATACATTGCCACCAAATATTTTTAAAGTACATAGCATTTTCTTTTCTGCACAATATTTACATAGAACCCCTTACCAAACCCTTTTTTATTATTTACTAATAATATTCATTAAACTAACATATTATTTAAGCACGTAATAATTATATTATTATTATCTTCTAATAAATCAAACAATACTAAACTACTTTCATATTGGATATCACATTATGCTACTTTTACTATTGATCATGTGTTGTCTTTGCCCAATTCATTAATGTATGTGAATACAAATACATAAAATAATATGTGAAGAAAGAACAACTTTGCAAAATGTTTTGGTTTAAACTCCACTGGACATTCCTCCATTATTTATAAACATGGCAACGACTTTTGTGTTAACTTAGAAGCAACTGAGACTATCTCATAACCCTCCTCAAAATGTATTTTTTATCAAAAAGATTCATGAAATAAAAAAAATGATTGAATGAATCAAAGAATGTTGTTGGTTAAAGAATGAAATGAATTTTTAGTAGTATATTTTTATAAAAATAAATTTACTAATTAACTTACACTTTTTATTTCTTTTGAGATGTTTTTATATATCTAGTTTATTAATATACTTAATAATTTCAAACAGGACTATTAGTGTTGAATTGTGCAACTATATAAATTAAATAGTTGATAAATGTTAGTAGACATCAATCCATGATAGAGATGCATCATAGTACATTTCAAATTGTCCTTATTTAAAAAATCATTAAAATTAACTAATTTGTAAATTATTTGTTGTTGTTTTTGTTGTTGTTGTTGTTGTTGTTATTATTATTATTATTATTATTATTATCATCATCATCATCATTATTATTATTTGTAAGAAGAATTAAGATATGAGTTAATCCTATATACATTTAAAATGACATGTAACAAGATTTTTAAACATAGAGATTCACTCCTACAGGATTGAGATTTTTGGCTATAAACAACTTATGTTAGAATACCATGGACCTATAGTATATGTAAATAAGTTATGACAAAATACCATGGGCTAATAGTATAACTTGCCAAAAAAGTCATTTTTTCCTATAAGCAAGTTATGTTAGAATACCATGAACCAATAGTATATGTAAATAAGTTATGATAGAATACCATGGACCAATACCATTACTTGTAAAAAAAAACCATAACCCCCTCTGTTTACATATATAATTATAGTTATCATTTAATTTTAAAGCATTTTTTAAATTATATTGAAAAGCAAAAAAATAATAACTATATCTAAATAAATCTTAACCCTTTATCAAACTTTTATTTATTTATTTACTTACTCATAATATTTACATATTTAATATATTCTTTAAAAAGCTAATAATTATATCGTTATTGTCTTTTCGAATGAAGCAATCCATACTAAACTAATTTCATATTGGATATCACATGATGCTACTTTTAAGACTTTTAATGTTTTTAAGACTTATCATGTTGTCTTTACCTAATTCATTTTGTCTAATCAATAAAAATATATAAAATAATAAGTGAGGGAAGAACAACTTTGCAAAATGTCTATATTGGTTTAATTTCCACAAAACATTCCTGCATTATTTATAAACATGGGAATGACATTAGTGTAAGAATATCTCTTAACCCACTCACAGGTATTTTCTATCAAAAAAATTGATGAAATAAATAAAATTGAATGGGGTTAAGAATTGTTGTTGCTTACAGAAGAATAAGTAATTTACACTCTTCATTTCTTGTTACATTGTATATCTATATATATATAATATATATATAATATATATATTATATATATATATATATATATATATATATATATAATATATATATATAATTAATATGCTTAATGATTATAAACACAACTATTAGTATTAAATAGTTCAACCATATAAATCAAATAGTTGATTAATATTTACAAACATCAATTCATGATAGAGATGCATCATGGTACATTTCAAATTATCAAGATTTAAAAAATCATAAAAAATCGTAAAAGTTAACTAGTTTGTAAATTTATTTATTATTATTATTATTATCGAGATTGTTGGCTTGTAGATAAGAGATGTTAGAATATCATGGACCAATACCATAGCTTATAAATAACACATGCTGAAAAACACATATCCCACTCTCTCTACATATAAAATTATAACTATAATTAATTTTAAAGCATCGTTAAAATTATATTGAAAAACAAAAACAAAATGGTTATCTTTAAAATAAATCTTCACATTCTATTCTAACTACTACTAAAAATAATATTATGAGCATGCCATCCATCATTTAATTATTAATAACTAAAATAAAACACTAAAACCCATAACTCAAAATAACATCTTTGAACATAAAAATAATAGTAAAAAATCATATATACTCAATATTTATTTTAAGTTGGAAATTATTAATTCCTACTTGTCTATGGTTATAATTCTCCATTTGAGGAGTTTGTTCCTACATTATAGGGATTTAGTTTCTCCTAGATTAGTGTGTGGTTGAGAGAATATCTCAACCACACTACTGTACGTCTAAGATAGCATTCCTATCTTGAGACTATGATTGTATAAATATCTTGTAATTTCCTCATTCATTAATATAGAGAATATATTGATTGAGCTAATTTTATCTTGGTATCAGAGCCTGAGGGCCTAGCCCCTCGTGGGCTTGGCTGCTCCTGGGCTCAAGAAAATAAAAGTTTGATGATTAGTTTGTTTGTTTCATTTGCTGTTATTGCTAGTTTCATGTGCAGCGAATTTTTTGGAAGGGTCTGAAGTAATGGCTATGGCCTGAAGACAAAATCTGCGTACGGTTGTGTGATATTTTTTTTTGTCACTACTATGAGTGTTGGAAGATGTGCCAGCTGATGAGGAGCACTGTCCATTTTTCGTGGAGCCTATTGACTAAAGCTACAATTTGGTGGGAGGTCTGAGTTGATATCTCTGTAGAGCCGTTGTCTCACTGGAATTTCTGTCCCAGATCCGAGCATGGCTGTGGAGGCTCGTTGATGAGAGCTAGCTGATCTGCATGGGAATTTTTGGACATGAGATCGGTCAACTATGGCAGCTGATCTGAATGGCCTGTGTATGCCCAATAGTATAGAGGTTGGACGATCGGGCCACGTGGGACTGATCGGTCCCACGACTCAAAGAAGTCCGTTTGCGAACTGTTGTGGTGCCCTAGCTGAAGAATCGTTGTAGACGCCAAACTCCGATGTCTGGCAGTTATTTTTTGCTGGAGCCTGCAAGTGCCTATGAGACTATTCAGCGTGGAGCACAACAAGGGCTCTCTTCAGGGCGGCACTGTGGATTCCAGCGTACTTCGAGACGGAACTCCTTGTCCAGATTGTGCATATTCACGGTACCGAAGTGATCGACACATCGTATCTGTTATTTTATCTGCTATCTTTAATTTCCTCAGATATTTGAGGGAATAGATCTCGGTAATCAGTGCGAGATTGTGGCGCATCTGCCGACGAGTTGCTGGATTTGGTCGCACAGATGGGAGATTACGGAATTCTGCCCAACACTGCTTCCTTCAACTTAGTATTGAAATCAATGTACCAGGCGCGGGAGAGCGATGCAGTTGTCAAGTTAATTGAATGGATGATAGAGATAGGGGAGGAGGATTCACCGGATGAGGAATCCTATGACCTTGTCATTGGCCTACTATTCCTTGTAGAGAAAATTGATCTAGCACTGAAATTTTTAGACTTAACATTGAAATTATGTTATATGTCACATTGTATCAGGAAAATTGGATAAACACAGGGAGTTCTGACCCCATTGCTCCGCAATCTCTCATTCCCATTAGCTTGTCATCTGAGCACCGTCTCGTTCGTCCAGCACCATATGACGAGCGCTCGTCGACCAGACTGCAAATGTTTTCCCAATCGCTCGATTTGCCCAATATATTGAATGTGTTTGTAGACTAGATGACTTCACAGAAGTGGTAAAGGATCTAGAAACATCTGCGGCACCTGCGAAAGAAGCTTACAAGAGCCTTATCTCTTCTGCTCCCTGGCTTGCAAGGTAGATCAATGGATTATTTTGATTGTTTTGAGCTCTGCTATCTTCAGTGGATCATTTTTTTGCGATTCTCAAAATTTGTCAGCATGTTGATGGAAATTACCCAGCAAGTTGGCTCATCGTGTGGAATTATTTTCGCAGCTGAAAAGCTTCCATATTCGGAGACATTTTCTGATTGTTGCTCAGATGAGGCTGGAAGCATTATATCAGTTCAATGTAAGTCTGCTTTAGGCTTGAATTGCAAAACCTGGAGACCTAAAATAGGTTTTGATATAGAACCACTCCAAGCTTCTTGCCCTGCCGTAGGTCCATGTAGTTATTTTTTCCTCAGCCAATGATTGCTGTAGAAGGCCTGTTCATAGTCCAAGAGGACAAAATGGGCGAATTCGATCTGATTTATCGATGGCCTACAAAGCATTCGAGTCACCAAACAAGAAACATTAGGCGCTGAGCCACGGCACCGACGAACAAAAGGCGGCGTGGTGGAGATCTGCTCCTTCAATCTGCCGTGTGATTTTGCTGGAGATCTGGCTCTGGCATTCTGAATCTGGCTGTGGTATTCCAGACAAGTGTTTGCGGAAGAAAATCGGGGAACCAGTCTTTCTGTGGGAACATACAAAGAAAGTTTTTTTTAATCCCTGCCCATTTGTGTTGCTGGTCTTGCCAAAGCTAAGCCTGGAATTTTTGTGCAAGCCATACAATATCTTTTGGTCCTAGCTACTCTTGTCGAGTTGATTTTGCTGGGTGTATGCTGCAGTAGTAGTGGTGATGGAATAGATCCGTATGCGGAACTGTCTTTGCACCATTACCCGAGTATACAATACCATCCGATGGTGTAACCATGACTTGTCTCAAAGATGTGTACAAAGTGGTGTTTTTTCCCAAATTTGAGGGTTGTGCAGCGGAAGTGTGGTGGCGCCCATCATGGGGCCGGGGAAACCGAATGTAGTTGTGGTTGCGGTCATGGTGATTTGGTTCATATATTCCTGTTTGTTAGTGATGCTGTTGTTGCTGATGGGAAAATTGGATAGTCTTTTGCTGTTTGCTTTGATGCTGATTTTAGCTGATTGGATAGCCTTCTGTTGCTGCTATGTTTGGGAAATAATCATTTTTGGGTATATGTAGAGAAATTAAATTTGAAGAGCTTATGTTGTATTGTCTTGGAAGCATGTTTAAATATTATTGGCCTTATTGAGCCTAGCTAACTCAATGCAGGCAAAGTTATTTTGTTAGAATTTGCAACTCTAACGAATGACAGGTTAGCATGAAGTTCCAAGAAGATATTTGACAGAGATGCCCAAGATATCAACTTGGGATAAAGGAGCAGCAACAATGTTGATGGTGGACAACAAAGTAGATTTTTTTTTAGTGTGGTTTGTGGGATAGACTCCCTAACATATTATTGTAATAGTCATTGTATGTACTAGAAACTTCAAATGTTGAATGTAAGCCTTGCTAAGGCATTTGAAAGTTCGTGGTGATCTCAAAACCACTTTGTAATGGTTTGTGGTCAGCCTAAAACCATCTATAGAGCCTTAGTGGCTACAGGATTTACCCGATGGTGGCAAACTGAGATCCTTGATCAGCTCGGTGGTAGCAGATCGGATTTGCCCGGTGGTGGCAAAGTGAGATCCTTGATCGCTCGGTGGTAGCAGATCGAATCTGCCCGCTAGTGGTGAAGGGAGATCCTTGATCGCTCGGTGGTAGCAGATCGGATCTGCCCGGTGGTGCCGAGTGTACACAGGAGCTTTATGCTCATAGGAGCAGGTGGGCTGCAGTAACACCTGGCTCGGACTCAGATGATTTTTCTTAGCAGAAGGGGATTGGTGAGTTGTTCGCACTGACAGCAGCGCCAGGAAGGCAAACTGGAGCATCTGTTAGGCCATTAACCGTGCCAATGGCGCGGGTTTATCATTCAGGATCGCAGCAATTCACCTTCAAGTGGATCTGCAGGAGAGGTAGATCAGATTAATTCTTCGGTTGTATTGGAAACGCCAAATTTGCAGATTGTGGATCTGTCCGAAGACGAAAAACTGTATTTTTTGGAGGGTTTGTACATGCAATTTGTGTGATGATGGTGGATTTGACTATTATGACAAGTAGTCATTAAGTGGGGGAGTTGGAAATTATTAACTCCTACTTGTCTATGGTTATAATTCTCCATTTGAGGAGTTTGTTCCTACATTATAGGGATTTAGTTTCTCCTAGATTAGTGTGTGGTTGAGAGAATATGTCAACCACACTACTGTACATCTAAGATAACATTCCTATCTTGAGACTATGATTGTATAAATATCTTGTAATTTCCTCATTCATTAATATAGAGAATATATTGATTGAGCTAATTTTATCTTTTTAACCATTTTTAACCCTTTAAATGGTTACATTTTGCAAATATTGTTTTTTCATGAACTCACTTTGAAAGTGTCTCAAATGGCAGGTACATTATTGGGCCTAGAGGCTTATTCTAGATCTTAGGATGAGAAGGATGTGTAAGTTTGTTCATTGATTACATCTAAAAAAGAAAAAACATATGTTCTAAATAGAAAATTAATTAGAAATAAAAGAAAAAGTGTGAGTAATTAAAATTAATTAAAAAAATATAGTAAATTATGTTCTAAATAGAAAATTATGATGCAAATTGTGTTCTAAATAGAAAAAACAATTAGAAAATTAATTAGAAATAAATGAAAAAAGTGTGAATAATTAGAAGCAATTAAAAAAACTGAGTAAATTATGTTTTAAATAGAAAATTAATTAGAAGTAAAAAAATAAAAATTAAAAAAAAAAATGTGAGTAAGATGTTTAAATCTTATAATTTGGGT
The DNA here is from genome assembly GCA_000404065.3 of Pinus taeda. Classification (NCBI taxonomy): domain Eukaryota; kingdom Viridiplantae; phylum Streptophyta; class Pinopsida; order Pinales; family Pinaceae; genus Pinus; species Pinus taeda. The sequence continues at coordinate 109,481 of APFE031704280.1, read as the reverse complement.
TGTTGATAAAATGTTTTCATACAAACTAATATTGGCATATACATAAAATATGTTAATAATAAAAATCCATTTTAATTTGTGCCATAAATCTGAGGATGTACATGTTATGTAAAATATTTTAATGTCAATTTCCTATTTATTATATATCATTTAAAAAATGATGTATATATCATGAAAAGTTAAGTTTTATGGTTAAAATGTTTATTTGGTCCTATATATACTCTATTTCTATTTAGCGTTCAGAAATATAATTTAGACAACTAAAATTAACACGTTGAATTTTACACTCTAGAAAAATTTACACTTGAAGAAATTTAATCCTAAATCCTAATTTCAGATAGATCTATGGTGATAAAATTATACTCACTCCACCAAATTAATTATATTCATATATATTATCCTATTCTCTAAAATGAATAACCATATTCTCTAAAATTAATCACTTGAGTAACATATTTCTAACCATTTATCTATATCGGTCCAATTTGTATATATGAAGAAACATATTTCTAGTTATCCATCCATATTGCAACTTTGAATTTCCATCTATGCAAGTCAGTTTGACACTCGAGATGAATCAAATTGTCTCATCAAAGCATTAAGTCAAAAATCCCAAGCCGGTCCCACATTACTCTTCCTGGCTGTGTGCAGGGATTCAACCCACAAAGTTCTCTACAGTCTGCTCTATGGAGAAAGGATCTGTCAATGGTCGATGTTACAACTAATTTGAATTCAATTCAATAACCAGATTGACTGACCATCTAACATCTAAAAAAATCGTGTCTACTTCCGCTTCTCCCCCTGCCCGTCTTGTATTTATAGCAATATATGACCTCTCCGTGAGTAAGAGTAATGTGTTTTATGCATCCACCAAATATTTGATCTGCAACTAGAAATTCCCTTTTCATAACTCTCATTATCTACCAACAATAATTTAATCGAACGCATCAATCACCTGAAGATTCACTTATTAAAATGTTGATGTCATTCCCGAGGAAAATGATATAACTAATGTGTTTGTTATTCTGGTTTCCCTACTTATGTGCACATTGTTTATGGCAGGCCTCTTACATGTGGTTACTGCTGCTTCTAGGTGCCCTCTAGCTAAACCTCGGTGCCCAACAAATGCTCTAGCTCCTGGATGTTGCCCTGCAAATTTGAAAGAGCAGGAGCAAGTCATGTCCAATGGCAAGGCAGAGTTACTGAGGAATTATGAGAGCTCCAGTGATGCTGGAAAGCACGCGTCAGCACATCATATTAATATCACAGTCGGAGGAGTCTGGTTTCACAATTTAGTAGCTCCACACACATAGTCCATTAGATGTACCAGGAAATTAATTGGCTCTTGAAGAGTGGAGATGCTATTTTAGTGAAGCTTTCTATAAATCTTCTATAGTATCCAGTAAATCCCAGAAAACTTCTAACATCTCTTTCACAATTTGGAATAGACAACTTGGAGATGACTTCAACTTTTGATCTATCAACTCTAATCCCATCCCCCGAAATATGATGTCCTAAAACAATACCTTTATTAAACATCATAAAGCATTTTTCATGGCTTAATGAAAGGTTTGTTTCTTTACATCTTACAAGTAATTTTTCCAAATTTTCTAATGCTTCTTCAAATGAGTCACCATAAACTGTAAAATCATCCATATAAACCTCTACACAACCATGGATTAGATCATAAAAAATTCCTAGTACTTCTTTTTGGAATGTTGCGGGTGCATTGCATAATCTAAAAGGAAGCACTTGATAGGCAAACGTTCCCCATGGACAAGTAAATGTGGTCTTATCCTGATCCTCAGGTGCTACCTGAATTTGATTATAACCACTAAAACCATCTAGAAATGAAAAGTACTTTTTTCCTACTAATGTATCTAATACTTGATCGATAAAAGGCAAAGGAAAGTGATCCTTCAAAGTTGATTTATTCAATTCCCTGTAATCAATGCATACCCTCCATTTACCATTCTTTTTAGGTACTATAACCAAAGGAGAAACCCATCGGCTATATGAAATTGGATAAATGAAGTTTACATTGAGTAGTTTTTGGAGCTCTTCTTTCACTATCTCCCTAAGATTTGGATTCATACTTCTCTGAGGTTGTCTGATTGGTCTACTATTTTCCTCAATATAGATATGGTGGATGAAAGTCTTAGGATCAATACCTTTCATATCGATATACTCCCATGCAAATGCAGTACAATGTTTTTGCAAGATTTTGGTTAGTTCTTCCTGTTGTGACTTTTCCAAATTTTTGTTGATATTCAATGTTTTGCCTGGAAAAATCTCAATGGTCGAACTACCGAACTCTTCCATGGAGTAAAGAGACATTTGTCTTGATGAGAAATATTCAATGTCAAAATCCAGCTCAAATTGAGTGGGGTCATATTCCGAAGATGTCTCAAAATTTTCTAATGTGTTCAAAATTTGACTATCCTCACTGATTTCAGAAATGATAAAGACAGGTTGTATAGTGTCCTCATCATCGACCCATTCATTGTCTCCTACTTCTGTAATTATTTTTGTTGGAGGATACAAATTGAATTTCTTTGTTGAATTACCATCAGAAATGTACATATCCCTAGATCTACAACTAATGAAAGCATTAGCTGTGGCTAGCCAAGGTCTTCCTAAGATAAGGCGGTGCCCTCCTAGATTACTCTTGGGAGTCAAAATCATGAAATCTATTGGATATTCCCAAGAATCTAAGGAGACTGAAATGTATTCATATACACCATCAGGTTTGATTATTGATTTGTCTACAAGCTGCAGTAAAGTAAGTGTAAAGAGAAGATTAGGAAATTTAAGCTGTTCCATAGTCTATCTACTCATAATGTTGATAGCAGCCCCTAAGTGAATCAAAGTGTTTGGAATTTCTACCCCATTTATATGTGTCTTGACAATTGGACTACCTGGATCTACATCCTTCTGCATGGTAATTTTTCCCATCATGATATCTGCAATTTTTCCTACCAGGTGGATTCTTCTTGTATCTCTTGGTTTCCTTCCTGGTCTTTTGAGACTCAACTCCTTTATTGTTTTTACTAGAATAGGAATCTCTCTAATGGCTTGTAACAAGGGGATCTTCATATAGACATTCTTTAATTCATCTAGAAAATCATAGTTAGGCAACAAGATTTGTTTTTCCACCCCTTTATCAATTTGTAATCTTTCAAGGAAAGGAGGTGTGGATGAAGATGCAGGTTGCTCAACTATAGGAGTTGTGGGGGTTGACTTTTCTTTCTCTTTTTGAATGTTTGAGTTTTGAAGAGATGCTTCCTCAGAACCCTTATTGACTTTAAGAGAGTCCTCCTTAGAGGTATCCTTCTCTTGCACATCTATAGAAGGTTTTTCTAAAACTCTACTAGACCTAAGTTGTACATCATTGAGAGGAACAATCATATAGGTAGGAAATTGTTGTCCTTCTATCATGTAAGTATTCTGAGGACTTTTATTGTTAGATTTGGCAATGGATGAGTTGGAAGTTGATTTGTCTTTTTTTGGAATGAAAGCATGATTTGAGGATTTGAATTTTGTTGAGAATGTTGTTGTTGTGGAAATGGCAATGAAAGTTGTGGATTTTGATTTGGTAGTTGGGGAGTTTGTTGATTTGGAAAAGATGGAGGATATTGATAAAATTGGGCAAATATCCCATAAGGATTCTGCATTCCCTATGCCCATGATTGATATGGATTTTGAGGTTGGGGCCAAGGTTGTTGCCAAGAATTCCAATTTGGCAGGGGTTGAAAGTTCATAGGATTATTAAATCCTTGATTTTGTTGCCGTTGCCAAGGTCTTCTTGAAACAAAACAGAGAGATTCTATTGAATTTGGATCTTCTCGAAAGACAGCTTTGAGCCCAAGAATTGAAGGACAATCCTTGGTCTCATGATTCTATGAGCAAATCATACATGTTTCTACAGCTTTTGCATCCAAGGGGCATTCTCTTAGAGCATGTTCCTTCCTACATTTTGGATAAAAGATGGCTAGAGCATCAATTTCTACTTTTTGCTTGTTTTGAATTTTAAGGGTGTCTAGTTGTTCACTAAGACTTCCTAGGATATCATTTTTGAATTCATCAAGCATATTGCCAATCTCTGCCCTACTTATTGATCAAGTTGTAGATTTGTTTGCTTTGATCAGAGAAGGATATCTAGGCCCTTTTCCCATTTTATATTTTCCTCTCGAGAGATGGACACATAGTTCTGCTATGTCATTAAGTGGAAGTTGAGAAATGTCTCCCTTCCCCATCATGTTTAAAATATCTCTCCATTCATCTCTAATGGCTTTCAATAAAAGGGCTTTCAATGATTCCTCATCTAAGTTGCTCATCTTTTCTCTCTTTAAGTTATATTGAAATCTTTCAAGTAAACCCTCCAAGTTTTCATCTTCTTTTTGCATCATTTTGAATACCTCATCCTTGTGATTGGTGGGCATGCAATAGTCCAGATATCTATCCAAAAATATTTGTTTCATATCATTCCAAGTCCTAATAGATTGGGTGACTAATCCCATGAACCATTTCAAAGCGGCTCCCTTTAATGTTGAAGGAAACAATTTGAGTTTTTTAGAGTCTTCCATATAGTCATAGGTTAAGCACACTACTTCAAACTCAAATAGAAATGTTGCAGGATCCTCACTTCACAATCCATAAAGGATGGGGAGGATAGATGGTGAGATGTTTTTCATCGTTGTGTGAGTTTCCTCATCAACTATATGGAATCCAAACAGGTTATCTCCTTCCCTATTTCTTCCATTACTACCTCCACCTCCACCATTGTTGCCTCCATTATTTCCTCCTCCTGTACCTCTACCCCAAAATCCATTTACTACTTCCTCTGTCATGATATTTTCCTCAGAGTCTTCTGGTTCTTCTATCAAGGGTGGATGAGAGAGAGTCTCTTCCTCTTTCTTTTCTTCTTCAGGTGAGTATACTTTTTTTATTACAGTGTACTCTCTTGTAGAAGTAAAGAAAGCGTCTTCTTCGATGAGATTTTGTAGATAGTGTGGGAGAATCCTCTGATTCAGCTGTTGCTCCTTGAATTCCAGGAATCTTAAGGCTAGGAGTAGATGGTGATGAATCCTGTCTATGCCTTGAAGAAGGTGGAATTGTGAAAATCGAACTCTTGGCTCTAGCTATAAACCTTCCCCTAGGATCTCTTGCTCTATGCATGTCAAATTTTTTTTTTTTCTACTCAAGTTGGGCTAATAATTCGCTTTTTGATCTTCCAGATCACACTAGGTGCAAGAAGAGAGCATACTCAAGGAATTATTGAACTAATAACTCTCTTTTATGATCCTCTAGATCACACTAAGTGCAAGAGGAGAGCATACTTCAAGAAGTTATCAATTTTTCCCTTCTTTTTATTGTTGTTTTTTTTTTAAGAAATTGGCTACCTAGTTACACTTCCCCGGCAACGGTGCCAAAATGTTTGTTCAATTTATTGTGTCCTAAATTGCTACATTAATTGTCAATCCGAGATTCTTAAGCTGACAAAGTGTGGCACACTATATGTGCAAGATAACCTATTTCTTACTTTTGTCGTTTTTTATTTTTATGTTGTTTTGGGGGTTTTTATCTTTGTTTATGGGATTCCTATTCCTAAATTTCTAGAAGGAAAGTCTCATTATTAGTTTTAAGGCAATTATGTCCTTTCTAATGATTTCCAAAACTTCAAATTTGAGGAGGTCTTAGGATAGGCTAATGATGAAATTAATTCTAAAAGAAAATGAAAATGTGCCACTAATCTAATCAAGCAAATAGGGAACTATTGATCATGAAACCGTGATCCCTGCTGTTGTCTAAATGCAAAAGAAATGAATTAAACTACTGAATTCAAGGAAATCCAAAAATTGCAAGTAAAGCTAAAATCAAATTACATCAATTCATATTCAGACCCCTAGCCAATTAGTCTCGCTATGGCATTCGGAGGTAATCATCAACAACTTAAGCAATCTAATATCTAATTGCAAAAAGTAAACTTAAAACCAAACCACATCAATTCATAGTCTGACCCCTCACCAGTTAGTCACGCTATGGCTTTCGGAGGTAGTCATCAACAACTTGAGCAATCTGATCTCTAATTTGCAGAAAAGTAAACTAATATCAAATTACACACTCATACTTCAATCCCTCGCCATTAGTCTCGTTATGGCTTTTGGAGGTAACTGACAATGATATGAGAAATTTAATATCTAAGCTAACTAATAAAGCCAATGAACAAAACTGAAATAAACAAAACAGAACTAGAATTAAAAGCTAAGAAAAGTGAGTCAGCAGAAAGACTAATTCCATGTCTTTAGTCACTGTGAAACTATATGCAAATGCTCAATCTACCTACTGTAATCTGGAACATCCACACTGATCAGCGTTAACGACAACGGAAAGCATGTAAAATTATGACAATACAATAGTAAATGAAATATACATAAGTGAATACCTATGGCATAATAAACATAAACAAACACAGCATGAAACTATACAACAATAAGGAACAAAACCTCGATGTGTGTAGGGGCCCTCTACACAACCTCGGGTAATAGCTATCAATGAAAAACTACGTTCATGATAATGTATAGAACAGAGTCTTCATATATATATATATATATATATATATATATATCAAAACACAGTTATAGCATTAAACCAACATCTCGGCACAGTGAGTTCTTAACAACAAATTTACATTCCAAAAGACTAACTATTATGCGTATCAGAATGCATTATTTATAACAAAGACTACATAACTATTTTTTTGGAAACTACGTGAATAGAGGACACGTGAAGAACATCGTCGACGGATGTAGCAGCATGGTCACTGAGATTACACAATCTTATTGAAATCGGTTGTTGGATCCACATTGTGGTCAGCCTACAGGTGTCAGCGTGCCTCGAAAGATCTAGAAATGGCCACAAAAATATTTACGTGCCTGAAACAGAGTCCTGTTGTTGTAGGATTTCTCCTGTTTGACCACCACTTGACCACCATTGACTACATCCTCCTTTGACGAATCCAGCTAGACCAATGGCACCTGACCCATGTCCAAGCCATTTCCAACTTACCGATGTCGCTTGATTTCCCTGGTGACACCTGCAATATAGACTTTAACAAAAACAACTGTGGAAAGTTGAACCAACTACGGAAAGTGACAAGATTCCGCAGCTCATAAGCAAAAATCTAGTTCAAATAACAACACAAAGACATAGTCAAGAAACCAAATTAAATGCTCTTTTTTTAACTAATATGCAATGATATTGACAACTTAGCAGGTTCAGGTAAATGGAAAGAAGCTAGAAAAATGTGCAGGAAAGATGCAAGTTTGGTTGAACACTTACACATATAAGAAAGTAGAATTTTGTAGAAAGACTACCTCGAAAAGTTCATTTTCTAGAACATTCATTGAAAGGGTCATTTTGTTGAACACTTAATTTATGGAATAGAGAAATCTAGATTATCCACAATATTATGTTCATTCTGTCGATGTTTCAAACCCCAAAGGGGGTCCACCATCAAGACCGAAATTGATAGAATATGAAAGATAGTTTCTTGAGAGAAGAATCTTCCGACCAGAGTATATATATAAACCTAGAAATTGATTAATTTTTATGTAGAAGCCGACCTTTATATATGAATTCTTTTATTTTTATTTTAATTATTTTAATTTTGATTATTCTAGTTTTAGTTATTTTAATTATTTGATTTTAATCATATGTTAAATATGTAAATTAATTAATAATCCTTAATAAATACTAAATACTAATTGTAAGTTTATTTGATTCCTTTTATTATTTTTATAATTAGATTTATTTTAATTTATTTTAATTAAAATTAATTTTATTTATTACTAAATTACTTAATTAATTAATTAATCACTTAATTATGCTATCAACCTTAAGTATTTAATTTGCAGAGATGTAAATTTTTATAATCCTATTTATTCCATTGATTATAGGTTAGTCTTATTGTTTAATTAATCTTATTATTTTTATTTAACCTAAGTATCTAAAATAATTTAATTAATTCATTAATTAGTTTAATTAATTAATTTATAATTCTTTTTCTTAAAAAAATTTAATTTATTTTTATTCTATTTTAGTTAATAATCCTAAGTATCTAATAAATAAATATTATTTAATTAGTTAATTGATTCAATTAATTATTAATTGATTCAAATTAATTGATTCAATTAATTAATTTAATTTATTTATTTCATTTTTGTAATTTATTATTTCTATTTATCTATTTATCTCCCAATGTTAATTTTATTAGCACTAAGTGTCTAATTGATAAATAAGTAAATTATTTTAATTAATTTTTTGATTAATTAATATTTTAATTTATTTATTTATAATTTTTGTAATTTTCTTTTATCTAATGTTAATTATGGTTATTATTATTTAATTTTCAGTTTTATTAATTTTGGTGAACAAGTGATACTAAGCTTCTAAAGGTTTAGAGGGATTTATTTGTCTAATCAACACCAGCCAGTTTCCACTAATCTCACTCCCATTGTCCTTGTTGACGTTTTGAGGAAATTTCATAATTTCGATGGCCTCTCTGATTTTTCTCTTTTGATAATGATCCTCTCTTTCAATTATTTTAATGTCTTCTAAACACACATGATGCTTGGTTTTGGATGAGTGTTTAACAAGGGCTGATGTACGAGACCTTCCATTCTTTATATCAGCTCCATGCTCTTTAAGTCTTATTTTCAAAGATCATCATGTTTCCCCAATATAACTCTTGCCACAAGAGAAATCAATATTGTATACACCTTTGAGCTGTTGATGATCTATGTTATCCTTGACGGACCTCATCATTTGCCTTATTGTTCCACATGTTGTAAGCTGAGTGTTTATGTCCTTCTTTCTTAAAATTTTTGCAATCTTATCCATAATCCCTTTGTTGAATGGAAGGTATACTTTTTCACAATTTTCTTTCCTGTTCTTTGGAGGATCCATAGAGAGGACCTTATTTTGAGCTCTTTTTATAGCTTTCTTAATTCTAAACCCCTTGTATTCTAGGTTTTTGAAGACAGGGGTTAAGTGTTCAATTTCTTCATTTAGGTGATGAGGGTGAGAAATTCTGAGAGCCCTAATAGCTAGAGTGTTTAAGACGCTAGATTTTTGGGATGGATGATGGTATGAGTCAGCATGTAGATAGCTTTCAGTATGAGTTTTCTTCTTATAGACCTGGTGTCCCAAAGTGCCATCCTCTTTTCTACTCATCAAGACATCTAGAAAAGGGATTTTACCATTTTCTTCAAGCTCCATAGTAAACATGATTTCGGAAGATATAGAGCTAAGATGATTGAAAAAATTCTCCATTTCAGCCTTGCCATGACTCCATTTTATGTTGGTGTCATCAAAAAATCTTTTCAACCAAGTTGGTTTCAAAGGGTATGAGTCAAGGGATTTTCTTTCAAAGGACTCCATGTATAAGTTGGCAGCAATAGGTGAGAGTAGGGAACCCATGGTGACTCCTCATATTTGTTCATAATAATGGTCTTGAAAGCTAAAAAAGGTAGATCTATATGGATTTTGGGATGATTTTCAAACCAAAATAGATTTTCAAAATGGGGAAATTATCAAAACTCAATTGTGATCTTTCGAGGGGTTAGGAAGAATTAGAACATATATTCTTGATGTTACAAAGCTATATTCTTTTTTGGGCTTATGAACATTTTTAGGGTTAATGAGAAGGCGTTGTATGTACAACCAAAAGGGTATATGGGAAATGTGTTATCGTACTAGATTGTTGAACAGGCTGTTGTGATGACACTAGTACAATATGAGAGATTAGTGACTAGGGGACTAAAAAAATTAGTCACCACAATTATTTCAAGTGAATTCCTAATAAATTTGAAAAATTTTAGTTGTCTGAACTAAAAAAGACTAACTTAAATGAATAATTTAGTCTAGGGATAAAATATATGACTAGATATTAAGTGAATCAACTAAAAGTGACTAACTTAAATGACTAATTTAGTCTAGGAATAAAATATATGACTAGATAATAAGTGACAAAATAAAAAATGATTAACGTAAATTAAAAATGAAAAGTGCTTTACTTGTAAGGACACAATATCATATTTTTACTTGTTCATGTTGGATTTGACATATATAGGGAACATATATATGACATAGTAAACACTCTTAAGCTTCAGATGAGTACATGAATGCATGAAACACCTTGATATTTAAGCTCTTTATAAATAATTGTGAGAACTATTTACAAATTTGTATCATGGTCAAATTTTGTTCTTGATACATTTATTTCTTACATTTTTTGAACACATTTGACATTTTACCTACACCCTTATGCAAATCAATAGATGGGAATGTGAAATTACTTGGTTCATAAGGCTAATAATTCACTATTTTTAAGATTGTCTTCATGGTTTACTTGCCTGCCTTTTTGTAGATGTATGATCACTTTCTAATTTGAAATGCCACATTATAGCACACATAACGAGATAGTGATCAAAGCCCAATAGTGCTACTATTGGTGAGATCTACACACAATTTAGAGAGTGCACACAATTCATAAATATTTGATGTTGACATATGGAATTTCCTATTGTTTAGGGGTGCTTTAAAACTTACATTGATCTCGAGTCTTAATAGAAGTTTGTTCTAAATATATAGTGGTTATTTTCCTCACATGCTAATTGTATTTGTAATGGTTCATTAGTTGTAATTACACACTTTGGAATGTGACAAATACATTGTTTGTGTTACAATTCTATGGTTACAAAGTACCAAACTATAAATGGTGTTAAATTGATTATAAATGGATGACATTTGGATGTTACTAATTTTTAAGTAGTCCACATTAAACTTTGTTGTCTTCATTATCCTTCATAACAAGGACAAGTTTGAATATTTCCTTTATTTATCATTTCAAACACATAACTATTTGTTGTCCCAAACATAGTTAATACTATTCGTGTATGATCTTTTAATTGTGGAATGGTCTCTTGATGATGATAGTGAAATCTCAATATCCAATGTTGATCATGAATACGATGAATGAATGATCTAATGCCTTACTTGAACGGACAATTTATGATTCATTTTCTATTTTTATTGTGCCATTGTATATATGTTTCACTAGCATTTCATGTTATATGGTTAATTGAGCAAGCTTTATTTTTAATTTTTCAAATATTTTTTTTTTTGCATGAATAAGCATAGTTGTATAATTAAAATCATTCATTTTTTTAATAATTCAAGTTTTATTTGACTATTTTCACACTTATCCTTGACATTTTACTTTGAGATTGATTAGTGTCAAATCATTAGTCTTCATTAAGGAACGTCCCTTCATTACTCAATGAGCTATCTTTGCTCAATCTTTAAGGATTTCCCCCTAGACAATGATATCCTTCTTGTAGTCTAAAGAGTGAGAGAAGGCCACCAAGGTGAAATTAGGTGGCTTGCTTGAGAGTTGTGTTTTAGGCATTCTAGGTGGGGTCAAGACTTATTTTTTTCTATCAGAGTGTTTGAGTGGACATAGAATTTAGAAAATGCTTACAAGAGAATTAGTTTCCCTTATTTCCATCACCTAAACTACTTCCAATAAAATCATGTGCTTTTAATAACATCTAATTTTGATAAATGATTAATTCAATAAAATTAAGAAAATATTATTATTATTTTTTGTATATGGAAAAAATCAACAACTATATCGAGATTGTACTTGCATTGCCTCACCTCCAAGTGTACCCACATTTCCTCACATGTGGCACATTGAACTAAGTGAAATTTAAACCAATCAACTGATCTACACCATAGAAAAAATTATAACTAAATTTTAATATTAAAAAATATAGCCATTTTATTTTATTTTATTTTAAAATCGATTTTCATATCTAATTTGGGGAAACTCTGTAAAATAACATCTAATGTGAAACATGTTAAGAAAAATAAATTTTAGTGTGTGGAATGTTATGAAAATAATTTATTATACTCCACAAGGCCTAAAAATGATGCTAAATTCCTTCTTTTGCACATAGTATTGGTATATAGCTTAGTGGTTTTGGAAAAAAATATAGCTTTGGAAAGCATATTGATCGGGTTATCACTTTCACACTTATTTTTAGAAAAATTTCATATGGACGATATTTTAGAGTTTATGGTTGATTGAGATAATTGTATGCCATTGTCTTCTAAGCCACGCGTGTTCTAGGCACTCTCTAGATATTTCATCTACATTTGGCATCATTTAAATTCTACGGGACAATTCCCTAAATTTTTTGACTTGGCATTGATAGTATTCTATTTGAAGTTTTTTCTAAAAGAGTTTGAAAAGGTGTTTTACTCTTGGAGTTACACAAGTGCACCTTTGCATGCATGTACTTGGTCTCCTTTTTTATTTTTGGAACCTTTGTTTCGAGGGTGCACATGGGGATATTATCATCTTCAAACTTTGGGAATTGGTCACTTAAGGACGATTATTTTATCTTACTTAAATGCATGTATTTCTGAGGGCGCACTTAGTAATTTCCCCTAGATGCACCTTGAAGCACATCATCTCATAACCAATGTTATTTTATGTATTTTATTGACCTAACATCATGAAGGGTGCATTATGTGGACCTATATCATTTTGACTTATTATTAAACCTATTTTAGTCATGTTACGTCTCTCGTTTGAGGATATAATGCACAATATTTGATATTTTTAGATGAGATGACCTAGTTTGTAGAGAGTAATTATGGCACAGTATCCACTTAACATGGTTAATAAGATCTAACTACCCCATTTGTTTATTGTTTCTTTGAATAGTCATGGAGTTAGTTGCATATTTATTGTACTATACTTTATGAGAAATTAAGTTATATCTATATAAAGATGAGTTTCTCTACATTTCAAGTGTAATTGGAAACTAGAGGATCACATAATGAAAGTAGTGATTAGAGGTTGGAGTTTGGAGATGATGGTGTTGGGATCCCTTATCTATCAAATTTGAAGAATAATGAAGAAATGAGGTATTGTTGTTTTGTAGTATGACTATTGATATATTGATGTATTTGACTAATTTAAATGCTTTAAGCTATTGATGTATGTGATGTAGGAACATCTTTCATTCATTATAAATAAAGGATTAGTTATGAGAACACTAGTCATCTAGGAATAAGAAATGTGAGAAGGTTCTTCCTCTTGTATTACTTTTGATTTATTTTCTTTATCCTATCATATATAGTTGCTGATTGGATAATAGTTTAGATAATAAAAAAAACCTTTATGTAATATGATGTATTGAGCCCCGACAAGACTAATTTCCAACAAGCATCTTAAGGTTTAATTTATGAAACAAGTTCATTTTACCTTAGGTATGAAATTAGTCAATGGAGGTATCAAACAAGATATTTCATTAAAGTAGGTAAAAGGCATAAAATATGTCTTTCCACCCCATCTTCAATGTAGTTTATGGTAACAAATCAATGAATTGATTTTTGCAATATTCTCAAGACTCCAATAGTCACCAGGGAAAAAATGGTTAAAGTATAGTGGCAATAAATTTGGGTTCTTGGGTGATTTGGTGGTAAATGCGAGTTATAGATCATAGATCATTTCTTGACAATTGGCATTTTTTTAACAAACTGGAATTGTTTATGGGACAGTAGCATCGATCCATATCTCTGTTGTGGGGCTGGATTTTCAGTGTTGTTTTTGTGACGATAGCACCTATCCAGATCTCTCTGGCGGGGTTGGATTTTCGTTGTTATTTCTGTTATGATAGCACCAATCCATACATATGTGGTGGGGCTAGATTTTCGGTGGATATACATGTTTAGTGGATGGACCATGTATGTGTGGATTTTAATTGTAAACTGTCCCTACAATTATTCACCTTGAATATTTTCCCATTACTCAAAATTGTCATTCGAAATATTTGTCAATCGTTGTTGTACCGGTGGTAAAAATCCAAGGAGAGGTGTTCACCATTGTTCTTGAGTAATGACCTTCGTTGGTCGCAGAGCATACAACCACTATTCCTTTTTCTATGCCATGAAATGTTGTTGTCACTGTGGGGTCGGAGAAGATATTTATCAGGTATTCAAAAAAGGTTCCGAGTGAGATGGATATCAGGTCAACTCCATTGTTCACAACATCTTCCATTGCAACCATATTGTTAGATCCCAGATAACCTTGATCACTGTAGACTTTGTAGACTATGATTGCGGAGGTGTAAGATCCTCCTCTTGTAGATCCTTTGGCAAGCCCATAGTAGTCGGCTTCCACCACCACAATGCCCACTATGGTTGAGGTTGTATGTCTCTTCACATATTATAAATGATTCGATGACTATTGCTGAACTACAACGGTATCTCCATGCCGATTCACTCCAAAATATGATCCAGGCTAACAAAACTAGAGGCTCTATTCCCGCATCGATCGGGGAGAAGCTCTCACTCATTTGGGTCATAGATCTTTCTCACAACAATATAGCTGGGAAGGTCCCAATTCCATATCCAAGCTCAGAATGCTTTGGATCTTGAATCTCTCCTATAATAGTTTATCAGGCTCGTTTCCATGTTCGAGTGCATTCACGAACCTCAATATTACAATGTTGACAGGCAATCCTGGACTGTGTGGGAAGTGTTTTGGCTTAACAGATTACTCGTTGGACAAGCCCAGTTCTACTACATACAAGAATAGGATAATAGTAATATCGATTTCCTGTGGAGTGGCTCTGTGTGGTGTTTTGCATTAGGCTTCTATTTTGGAATTTCAAATTAGGAGCATCCAAGATGTGTCAAATCCAATAATCCGGTAGACTTAATATCCCATTTGAGAATCTCAAGGGAAGAACTTTGCAGAGCAACAAAAAATTTCAACCCCAAGAATATGTTGGAAATAATACTGAGAAGGGGGGGGGGGTGAATTAGTATTATTACATCAATAAAAAATTTTCTTTTCCATATTCAGATTCATATATGCTACTTCCACAACTTCTTATGATTCAGTTAGTTGATCCTTAATGAGTGTACTAGAACATTATCAACCATATTAACAGTAAACAGGTGCAGTAAAATAGAACAGATTATCACACATAAGCCACACACATGAACACCATGATATAAGGTGGAAACCCAATGTGGGTGAAAACCACCTGCTGCAATATGTCTCTATCTTCTTTCAATTAGAAACTTCTTTTTACAATTGTACTGGTGCAGTCCTTTACCAGTACGCAGGCTGTAACTTGCAGAGAGCTACAACACTCTCTCATTTTCCAGACTCTCCTGGAAGGGAGCTACAACCCCCTTAGCTCTTGCACTAGCCAAGATACTAGTACATAGGTGCTGACCTACAGAACGGTACAACCTTCTCTTTCTTCCAGGGACCACGTTTCATAAATTTTTAGACTAGATCCATGAACATCAATCATCAAGAATTTCTGCATCAAAAAATCTCCTTTTCACCAATTAGCACTGAATCAAGTAGACACTTCTCTAACAGCTGTATCCAAATCACAGTAACTGTAACCACACCCCAAATATAAACCCAGAACAAAAAATACTGTAATTCAATATTAAATATTAAGACCCATCAATAGAACTTATCCTTCACCTTGCGCTCTGGTTCCTTCTTTATTCAGATCGAGATCTGCACCATAACCCAATCACAGTATTCCAAATCTAGCACTTTATCAGATACTCAATAACAATTCAGATGATGCTTTGCCAAATGATCTCCTTCCCCTTTTATAGTCTTAGGCCTTTCACAATACCACGG
>APFE031704280.1:33785-60589 GCA_000404065.3 Pinus taeda | reverse complement strand
AGTAGACTCAAGATATTCTTAGTTGTTTTCATAAAATTAGAAAACATGGAGAATCTGAATCTCAATGTAAGTTAAAGGAAATTGATCTTCATACATGGTTTGTCTTCATCATTACTACCCTCAACATGTTCTATTATTTCGAGTGAGATTTCCTGAATTGGCAGGCATGTTTTCCCACATTTCTATTTTTATATCCAACACAATTGGAATCCGGCTACATTTAGCCTCCTCTACTTCCCCAGAATACATGTTTTATAGAGGGTACAAAACATTAATCAATGTTATTTTTCCATAATTTCTTCTCCTTTTATGGTTGATTTCAGTGGAAATTTTATGCACGCCAATTATGTGGCAAGAAAAAATGTTCGATTATTCTTTTTAATCAGCTCTTGTTTATGAGTTAGCATGCTTCTATCGTACTAGTTAATTACACCTATGTCATGTAAATATCGAGCTAACTGGGTTTTACATTTGATATATGCTATAGTCAACAACCAAATATATATGTTTTCCATGTAGGTTGGAATATGTGACGACACACTTTGATTTACATTAATTCTTTCTTTTTGATATACTATCACAAGTGCACAAACAAAAACTCACTTTTCTTTTTTCCTGGATAAGAAAATGATGAAAACTTTGTATTTTGCAGTGACAAGGATCACTATGTATTGGAGCTAGACCTTCAGCCCTTTAATTCATCATTTCCTTACCCACCATGACAATCTCATATTGGTAACAGAGTTCAATTTTCTAATTGACATTTGTCTTCAATACTATTTCATGATAGAGAAAGAAAGCAACGATTATTGGATTTCCTTCGAGCACATAAATACCACATCCATGTCATTTTTCTTTCCTTGGTTAATATATTGCATAATTGTGATTGATAGTTAATTCATTATTATTATATGCACAATAAATATCTATAAAATAGTAGAGAAGGATGACTTGGCTTTTTTAGTGATATATAATATGAAATACTTAAAAGTTCACAGGGCTATTTCGATTGTCATCTTTTTATTTCACTTCTTTAGAGATAAATATATATTCAAATACCAACTCAATTCAAATCAATCTAAAATAGAGAATCTTAATTATGAAGGTGTTTCTCTCTCCATACCTTGCAATGGCATTAATTTTTTGAACTGTACCTAAATTTTAGTCATAATGACGTGCATTTATATTTTTGTCTTAGCACCAAATTGATGTCATGGTAAACATATGAATATCTGATTAAATATGACCTAAAGATGATTCAAAGAATATCTCCTTTAGCCTAATCATGTGGCAGATTAATTTATAAGGTGTGAAGTTTTATTAGAGGCACTGTTTGTTTGTTTGTTTTGGTTAGAAAAGGGTTTTCTCTTGCTTTTATGTGACTTTCAATTTATCATATGTAGCATGTTGAGAAATAGGAAAGAATAGTGTGTGACATTTATCTTGCAAAAATTGATGCTGAATGAAAGGATATAGACTTTAACCAAGCTACAATCCACTTTGGTAAAGACAAAGGGACATCTTAAAAAGCTACTAAGAATAAACCATATATAGAGTTTGAACATAAGTAATATATGGATTCTTCTTTTGCAGATATGTTCTTTTTTCTATCCAAGGTATCACAACAAGGCAAATATTTATATTGTAGAAATTGTTAGAGGACCTCATTGAGGTTGATGTTTTTGATATCCTACTTGATTGATACATTCTGATGACAGGAAGGCTTTAAATACGAGTTAATATGTTCCCAAAACAAATTAGATTCAAATTTTGTAGATATAAAAGATAAAAAGAAATGTTAATACCTTCATTTGATTGTTACTTGTCGCTAGTGTGGGTAGGGTCTATGAAATGTGATTGGAAAAAGGATGGCAAGATGATGTAGAGATCACATCTTAGATATGATTCATTTGTTGTTGGACTGGTTTCAGGACTTGAGCCATCAAAGTTAGAAATGTTTCTAGTAGGTATTCCAATACTGGTTTTTAATGTTGTGATTCTTTCACCTCATGTTTATTTTGGGCAAGCAAATGCTTTAGGAATGTCTAATACGATATCGATGGATAGGTAAACAATTTTTTATAATTGTAATGTCCATTCCATAATATCCTCTCTTTATTGTTTGATTGTATTTTGAACACTTATTTTGTTTTTTCTTTGTATCTTAACAAAGAAATTAAAAATACTTGGTATCATGTCTGTTTAAACAACAACTAAATCTTGAAGATGAAATTAGTTTTACATGATATTGATTAAAATCCTTTTAACTATTTTGTGTTGAAATATTTTAATGGCTATTAGAAAGTTTACTTTCATGTTGTTATTTGAGCACATGTTATTCATATACTTGACCAAGTTCATGCGTTAGAGAATAAAATGTTGTTGCAAATAAAATGAAAAGGATTAGACATCACACCTCTAGCCAGATAGTGGCCACTATCACTCAACTGAAGATAACATGTTCGAGTGTCCTTCTTTTATGGGGAAGAATGGATTTAACATTGTTGATGTTGAGGTATATGTCATACAAATCCTTTATAGTATACTTTAGCTTATATTCTAATATTCATCATCTTTCAGGTCTTACACTTTGAATTGTATCTTCTTTCCTTTTTAGAAAAAGAAATCACTATTGACGGTAAGGAACATGATTTGAAGAAAGAGGAGAAAACTAACACTAGAGCGACAAATGCAAAAAGTGAGAGAAGAGGACCGGACTAGTGATACCCTTAAAGCCAATATCCCACATAAAAAAAACACATAGAGATTGATGTTCAAGTCTTCAGAGTTGGTGAATTCACCTGCAATGACTTAACAATACAATGATAATGTTTTGTAGTGATGAAACAACATTTCATGTGTAAATTATAGTCCAACCAATGTTAAGTTGGAAACACATATTATAATACTTCACATTTCATATAATATAATTGATGTGGTTGAAATTATTTATAGTTGCACTTGATATTGTTTAGTATTTTAATTAACATATGTAACTTTTTATTTTCATATTAGATGAACCAATGCACATTGTATGACATTTTTTTAATTTAGTCACAAAATCATACTAATTAATTTATGTTGATTAATAATGAATACATCAAATCAATCTAAAACCTATTAAATTTGTAGTTTATATTGATTAATGATGACACAAATAAAATTAATATATGACTAAATTAGTCGTTTATTAATAATATTAATGAAAATAAATGAAAAATGAATATAAGCTTACATTTAGTACATTTATATAAATGAATACTGAAACACAAAAAATATAACTAATGAATACTACAAATGATTAATTTGTGACTACAAATGACAACTAAATTTTGCATATATACGATTATTAGTAGCTAATTTACAGTATCTTATAACACAAAAAAATTAGTCATATTCCTTTGGTCATTAATTGGTTTCAAACGATGACTAAAATTTGCGTATATATGGCTAATAGTAGCTAATTTACGGTATTTCATAACACGACCAACATTTCTGTCATACTTCTTTGGTCATTAATTGGTCTTCTCAAATGATCATATAGTAATATATTTTGTTGTATATTTGGTCATTAATTATGGCAATTAATGACTAAATCAATGACTAAATTAATGACCAAATTAATGACTAAATATACTAATAGATGACAAAATTGAGACAACCAATTAATGGCTAAGCTAAAAATGAGAAAAAGTTGGTCATGTTATAAGATACTATAAATTACCTACTACTAGTCATTGACTGAAAAATGGTCGTTTATATGCAAATTTTAGTCATTTTTTTAGTAACTAATTAGTCATTTTGTACTAGTGTGAATAGGTTGACTAATGAATAAGGTATGACAACATTAGTAATAGCTTGATGAGAAGTTGATGATAACTTAATGAAGAAGGTTGTGACAGTAGTGGTATGATATGTTTCTAAAGACTCACATTATTTGTGATGCTTGTGGATATAGTCTAAAATAATGTGAGAAGTGGGTGACAACAGGTTGAAGAAGGATGTGAGTACCTTCATTGAGGTTTGTACCTCAATCAAGTTGTTTCCTCGATTATTAAGAGGTTGGTTCATTAATCTGGTTATTTCCTACAACAATCATAAGCTTGTGCCCTAGTCAAGTTGTGGCCTATAGTATGTCAATGCTTGTATCATTTAAATGTCAAGGCCTAAATTATGTAGATACAAAATAGCAAAAAAAACATAAGAGGAGATAGATCAATGACTAGATAATAAGCCACTTTCTAGGAGGAACTTCCCTTTAGATCACATAAATGAATGATTTTTGGATGATTCAAATGACAAGACATCCTTGTTATATATAAGAGTCTTAAGGTTCAAAATATAGTTGGGGCCTACATGACAATAATAATGTAAGGAAACAAAAATAACAAATAGACTTCTATGGGGCACAAGAATAATAGTATGTCTGACACACTATAATTATAAGGACCTAACATGTCCCTCAACTTCAAAAATGTGTTTTCCTCAATGCTTGAGTAGCTCTAGTTGCTTTTGTATAAAATACTCGTCCTCCCATGTTAAATCTCCAACAGTTAAGTTCTTCAACTTAATGAGATACTCTAAAATTGATATATTTTGTAGATGTCAGATTCTTGTGTTCATGATTGCTTCAGCTCCAATAATTTTTTTTTTACTTCCCTTGTCATGCTATGGTAAATGGTTTTAATTCGTATTTGTCACCTAAACCTTCTTTAAGGATTAAACGTGGAAAATTGCACTACTTATGAAGATGAAAGTAGGTCCAGATTTGTATGTCATAATACAAAAATTTTTGGAACACGCTTATAACAGCCATAGAACTTAGGTGATAATTTTATTATAAATTTTTAGCTTGCTTTATGCAGCATTGGTTGTAGGGTTGTAGCCATAAAAAGTACCCAATCATCTACATCAAAAGTTATTTTCGTTGATGGTATTTTCCTTTATTCATTTGATTCTAACACCTGAGTTAGGTTATCCTTAAGAATTTGGAGAACTTGTTGTTATTCTAATTGTGATCTTCCACTACTTGAACCCTAGGTTGTCTCTAAGAATTATGTAATGGATATATGGAGGTTACCCAAACAAGTTCCATAAATGGGGTCATTCTTTTTTGTGGTATGGAAGGAACTGTTGTACCACCATTTTTCTAGAGGTAGCCACTTTTCCCATTCTGTTTGTTTATCAAATACAAGGAAATGAAGATATCATTCCAAACGTTTGTTCATTATGTCAATATTCCCATTATATTGGTGATGATAAGATGATCTATGAGCTAATTGAGTACCAATTCAAGAAAATAACTATGTCCAAAAAATTCTAGTAAAAATGGGATCTATGTCACGTGCAATCTTTGGTTTTTCATATAGCATTTTAACTATTTCCTTAGATGTAGTAGCTACTATATTGACTTTAAAAGGATTAGATAGTGAAAAATACTATGCATACTTAGTAAGTCTATCAATTTCCGCCATGATGACACTCTTTCATTCAAACATGGGTAAACATGTGATAAAATCCATTAAGACCTCCTCTTAGTGTTAACTTGGAATGGCTAATGGTTGTAAAAGACCTAGGGTCTTAATTGCCCCAACTTTATTTTGTTGGAAAACCAAAAATTTTAACACAAACCTCTAAATATGAGGTTTAAAGCTATCTAAAAGAAAATCCTTCTTGATCTTGTGGTAAGTTTTTAAAAATTGTAGATTCCATCCTATATGAGAGGTGTGTAATTTCAAAATAACCTTTTGTTTGGGTTGGGATTTCTTACCTATATATAAGAAATATTTATACCACAATGAATCACCTTTCAAGATAAATTTTATAAGATGCACTCAGATCTTCCTACAACTTTTGGAATGAGTTTCGACACCTCCTCTTCATTCTTTCCATTCATACCTTGCTTTAGTTATCTATCAAGTTATATAATAGAAATGGCATAGGAAAATGCCTCGAAATCCTTCATCCCTTCATGATAGTACATTATTAAAAACATTTTTCTTCCCTTTTTTGTAGATGATTCCAAAGTCATAACCCAATATCCATGTGACCCATTTTTTATACTCTCTGAAGATAAAATTTGTTCCAAGAAGTATTTAAGAATATTATGATCCAATTTTACCTTGAAGTGTCTTCGAATTATATAAGGGAATGATTTTGGCATGCAATATTGTCAATGTTTCCTTCTAATAAATAGATTTTTATGAATACTTTCCCTTGATTGGATGAATTTTGAAAGAAATGGGTCTTCCTTACTAGATTAAAATAGTACAAAAGCCATTTCCCGAGGCATCGCATTCCAGAAAAAAGGTTTTTGTGAAATTTGTTGTAGGCAAGACCAGAGCTTAGCACACTACCTATTTGAGATGTTCAAAGGCCTTAGTTGCTTCTAGAATCCAAAAAAATCATCTTTATTCAGTAATGTTGCGAGAGAGACTTTGATTTTCCAATAATTCTTAAAAAACATGGAATGATACCCTACTAAGTCGAGAAATCCTCGAATATGCCTAAGGTTTATGAGTATTTTTAATTCCTTGAGCACATTAATCTTTTAGGGTCTACCTTTAACACCCCTATGATATAAAATATGACCCAATTATTCTGCTTCTTCTACTCCAAAGAAACATTTGGAGAGTTTTTCATGCAATTGTTTCACCTTCAATAATTTGAGCACCCTATAAATAGGTTGAACATGATATTTCCTAGACTTCTTGTACATTAGTATACAAAAAACAAATATTAACATAAATTTTCTAAGAAAGTGTTGGAAAATGGAATTCATCAAACCATGAAATGTGGTTTTAGAAAACGTGAAGGGTAGAAATATTTTCTTACATTGATAACCAGTTATGATATTCTTATAGTTTTATTATCTTCTCTTTATGTTATTCTTCTATATTATGTTCATCAAACAATCATAAAAAAAAAACATGAATATTAATGACACGTGAAGTAGGCACTCAAGCAATGCTAAAACCCATTTATAGGGGAAAACATCGTCAAACTCTTCCACTGATAAAATTGAGAAAGTCCAAGACCTTAGACCTGACCAAATGACCTTCCTCCTCCTCCAACTCAACCTTCCAATATGATTTAACAAACTTCAATAACATATTCCTTTCCAACAGCTACAATCCATCAATAACCCATAATTTCGGCCCCTAATAATTCCATAATTTTGACCCAACAACAGTACTTCAATTTCAACCCTTTCATCAAACCAACAACTTTGCACATGTGAGACAAGAGAGAGAAATTTTGGCTTCTTATAGTTGACAAATACCTCCTCCTTCTCTATCCTTCTTCTTTATTGAATTTCACACCCTTTTCTACCTCCAACAAATATAGATCAAACATGTTGTTGATGTGCTCCAAATGAGGTTGAGTTGTTTCCTTTATATAGTATACTCTACTCCTCAATTAGGTTGACTTGTCCAAGTTGAGGCAGACTTAGTTGAGGAGGCCTAAATAGCCTAATTTACATAAAATTATTATTTTTTATTGAAAATGCACAAGAAGGGTCTATTACATTAGGATATGGATAAGGAAACTTGACATAAACCGTAGAAGCCTATAATGGAGGCTCTGACATATAAAGCATTGACCCAACATGAAGCCCATGGTTTAATAAGTCATTTAATTTAATAATAAAATTTCTTTTTCGTTCTTTTGACAAAAATACATTACATCATGTCTCAAATATAACCATGAAGACCGTCATTAATTACACTTTTCAAAACTCCTTGTTAACTAGGGAGGTATTCAGAATTACATATATATAGAGGTAAATGGAAGATATAAAAGTGATATACTATATAAAGAGTCACAATACAGATAATGCCACCACTAGTACAAAATAGCTAATTAGTTAGTAAAAAAATGACTAAAATTTGCATACAAACGATCATTTTCCAGTCGGTCACCAATAACAGCTAATTTAGAATACCTTATAACACGACAAACTTTTAGTCGTTTTTAGCTTAGTCATTAATTGGTTGTGTCAATTTTATCATCTAGTAATATATTTACTCATAAATTTTGTCACTAATTTAGACATTGATTTAGTCATTAGTTGTCACAATTAGTGACCAAATATACAACAAAATATATTACTATATGATCATCTGAGAAAACCAATTAATGACTAAATAAATATGACCAAAATGTTGGTTGTGTTGTAAGATATTGTACATTAGCTACTAATAGTCATATATATATGCAAATTAGCCATGTGAAACCAATTAATGACAAAGAAATATGACTCATTTTTGGTCTTCCTATAAAATACTATAAATTGACTACTAATAGTTGTATATATGCAAAATTTAGTTGTCATTTGTTACAAATTTATCATTTGTAGTAGTCATTTATCTTTCGTTGGTAGTTCATATTCATATATAAATGACTAATTAGTATATTCGTTAATAATCATTACAAACGACTAATTTAGTCGTGTATTCATTTTATTTGTGTTTATCATTAATCAATTTAAACTACTAATTTAGTAGTTTTATATTGATTTTGTTTGTTCATTATTAAGAAATATAAATTAATTAGTATGATTTTGCGACTTAAAAAAATGTCATTAAATATGCAATATTTCATCTAATATGAAAATGTAAAGTTACATATGTTAATTATAATACTAAACAATATCAAGTGCAACTATAAATAATTTCAACCACATAAATTATATTAGTGAAATGTCAAGTATTACAATATGAGTTTCCAACTTAATATTGGTTGGACTACAATTTACAGATGAAATGTTGTTTCATCACTACAAAACATTATCATTATGTTATCAAGGAATTGCACGTGAATCTCTATGTGTGTGCCTTATGTGGGATATTGGCTTTAAGGGTATCATTAGACCAGTTCTCTTATCTCTCTTTTTCATTTGTCGCTCCACTATTATTTTTCTCCTCTTTCTTCAAATCCTACTGCTTATCATCAACATCGAGTTCCTTTTTTGAAAACAAAATAAGATATATTGCAGAATATAAAACATGAAAGATGATGAACACTAGAATATAAACTAAAGTATACTATAAAGGATTTATATGACATATACCTCAACATCAACAATGTTAAATCCATTTTTCCCCATAAAAGCAAGAAACTCGAACAAGTTTTCTTCACTTAAGAGATAATGGCCACTATGTGGCCAGATTACCTGTATAAACAAAGAAAATAAAACATTAACATAGAAAAGAATGCCTTAGTAACATAGTATTCAAACTTTAGGAAATGCTTAAGCACAATCATGTCGACTAAGCTACATGGTAAAAAGATCAAGTTATAGATAACTTGTGAAAACAAATAACTTGAGGTGTGATATCTAATCCTTGTCATTTTATTCGCAACAACACTTAATTTTGTAACGCATGAACTTATTCAAGTATATAAACAACATGCGCTCAAATAACAACATGAAAATAAACATTTCTAGTAGTGATGAAAATATTTCAACAAAAAATAGCTAAAAGGATATCAAACAATATTGTGTAATACTAATTGGATCTTCAAGCTCTGGTTGTTGCTTAGATGTATATGATACCAAGTATTTTCAATTTCATAGTTAAAATACAAAGCAAAATGAAAAGAAACATTGAAAATACAATCAAACAATAAATAGAGGATATGATGGAATGGACATTGCAATTAAAAAAAAATGTTTGCCAGTCCATCGATGTCTTTCCATACATTCCCAAAACATTTTCTTTCCGAAAATAGCCATGAGGTGAAAAAATCACAACATTAAAAACATCGATGGACAACCTATACTCACATCATTTTTAATTTTGTCACTTAAAAATTAATTGAAACAAGATATAGCACTTATCTCAAGCAACTCACAAAAAATTCCTTACTGGCACAAACTCTCCCAGTATCTGTATCAGAGATTAGAATAAGTTTGTATACTCCTTTTAGGACTCTATTCTATATGCCACCTGTCTTTGGTAAACTTCAACAACATATTACACTCGTGAAAATGGAAAATCAAATATAGTTTTAACAAACATACTGAAAAATTAGGAGTGAAATGCATATAGACACTAATACCATTGAATAGATAATTTGTTACCAATAAGAAGAATATTTTTAATAAATTAAAGGTGGACAAAAGAACAACCTAAGCATGATTTAAGAGCCTTTTCAATATTTCCATACTTCTTTCCCATGAAATTTTTCAACATGCATTCGAAAGCTTAGGTAGCGAAGTTAATTGTAGCTCAAGCCATTGAATTAAAATAAGAAAATGTTATTTTCAACCTCTTTCTCTTGCAAGTGTTGCTTTTATATTTCCCCTATTTCTAAGTGTGTCGTCCCATCATCCAACCTACACAGGGAAAATATATATATTCAGTGGTTGAATATAGTGGAAATCAAATGTAAAACCCATTTAAATCGATCTGTACATGGCATACACACAATGAACTAGTACAATAGAATCATGATAAATTAGAAAGAAGAGATGATAAAAAATAATAATGGAACATCCTTTCCTGCCACAAAATTTTTTCTCGCCACAATAGTTGAAATGATTCCATGTATCAACGTATGCTCGTCATTGGTACATGCATTTCCTTATTCCATGAAATCTTGATTATATTCTCCCCCCTTACTATACATGACCCTAAATCCCAGAGCTCAAGGGAAGTAAGAGTCGAGCTTCTGCAGGAATGCATGTAGGTTCATATTCATGGTCAAACCAATGAGTGTGGAAATTACATTGGGATTTTTCATTATTAGCTAGCATTGTTTGCCTGGAGATTTGAGAAATTGATTTGTTTCAGGGCTATTTGGCAATGACATTGGAATTTCTCATTCATGACTAACAACATTTGCCTAGGAAAATTTTCTTGGTACCTAGGATTTCTCGTTCTCATTCTTAGTACCTGTTTCTTACATTGGTCATCATAGAAAACTTGATTTCATAAAGTCAATTAGAGATCAAAATTTAACCATAACTCCTATAGTCAAATATTAAGGTCCATCTTACATACTGAATTTTAAGGAATTTCTCACCATATCCTATAATTAAATAAATATATTACCATGCTTCAATGGTAAATTTATAAATTAAGATCCTAATATCATCAGCTATAATTGATATGGCTAGCCTCGTGTTGGCCCTCGGTTTTTGTCTTGTTTTTTTCTCTAAGAAACGTACTAATCCATCTATTTATCATCCATTCTTCACTTTATTCATCCCATTTTGATGTATTTTATATCCATTCAGGTATTTAATTTTAATTTTTCAAATTCTAAAGTTTTTATGAAAATTTGGTTTTAAGCGCAAAAATTGGCAGATTCAGAAATTCTCGTAATAGCTATATGGTTGATATGGTTACAGGACACTTGGGCATGAATTGGATGCATGGATGGATGACTTGGGAACTAGGAATAATCCAGGTATTCTTAGTTCAAACAGAGCAACCTTTATTAGTCCCATTTGGTACTAGTCAATCATGACTAGTCATTCAGAAATCCCATAGAAATAGGGTAGTTTTGAGATTCTATGTGATTGACCATATCTCTTGGGACGGGAGTGATGAATTAAACTTAGATAGATGGTTAAGAGTATATGGGATTTTTTGAGTGATTTTAGATCAGTTTGTTTCATGAGACTTCTATTTAAAAGCCAAAACGTTGATGGCTTATGTATTGACTTATTATACTTTTATGCTGAAACACTATTGGATTGGAGACATAATTTGAAGACTTGTTCTATTGTTCTTTTGATGTTCAATTATATGGATGTGTGACTGAATTTGAGCTTCTGATATCACTCTTCAAGTGTGCAAAGCAAGGGTGGAGGGGCCCCATTCCAAGCTAAGTACACTTCATTGTTAACTAGTTTCATTTCATGTAATCTGATTGTTGTAGAACTAGTTTCATGCTTTATTGTAAATTGGTTTATGGTTAATGTATGGTGATTGATTTCATTAGATCTTAATCATTCTATTGAGTTGGAAAAACAAATTGCTCAAGTTGAGCACTCCTTCTGTTAACTTGGTGAACTAGAACTAGTTTCTTTTGATTACATGCAAGCAGTTTTCTTATGGGATTTTAGCATTAAGGTGAATGAATTATGATGAAAAATATTATGTGTCTCTTAAGTTAGGAGCCTTATTTCATTGATAATTTATCCATCGTAAGTTCTTAGTTTTAATATTTGATTCATTAAGTAGTAATTGAGGTAGAGGTGGACTTCTTGAGTTAAGAACCATTTCAGTGTTTTCCCTCTTTTCAAACCAAGTGAATTGGAGTTGTAGTATGTATTGCCTTAGTGTTTTTAAAAACTTATATTTCAAGGTTTGATTAAATATGATATTCATACAAATTTAACTTGCATCAAAGTGTTACCAACCCGGATTGATAAGAAATATTTGTGTTAATTTTGGTAAAAAAATTAGCTCAACATTTTGGTGCCGTTGTCGGGGAGGCAAATATCGGCATAGTCAATAGGAAGATAACTTTCAAACTTTTCTAAAAAAACAAAAACATTAGTTACATGCCTTTTAGTTATGTTTCTTTATGCCTAGACAGAGAGATACTCAAGGTAGATTTGTTAAAAACCCCCCACAAGTAGAGATAGGATCATCAAAAACCCCAGTTACTAGTAATCCAATAATTGAGGAATTGGAAGAAAAACAAAGAACTGGACAAAGGTTAACTTTAATTGAGAGGAAAATTTGTTTAGCCTGGGAAGCAAAACAAAAACAACCATCAACTTCAAGAAAACAAAAGGAAAATATTAAAGAAAAATAACCTGTCTTTCCATCTATAAATCAACCTGTCTTTGAACAACCTGAATCTCCACTTAAAATTGAAACAACTAAACCAATGGCAGAAGAGGGACATGGATCTATTATTTTCACTCCTGAACAACGAATTGAATATGAGAGACAACAAAGAGAATGGAGAAGAAAAAGAGAGGAGGAGGAAAAACAAGAAAATGATAGAAAGACAGAAAATGATCGGAAAAGACAGGAAGATGGTCGTGATCAAGAAGCTACTTTTGGTTTTCCAATAGTGGATACAAGTGCAATATTAGGAGAAGAGGTGAAAATGAAAAATATTCCACCTTCTCTATTGCCAGATTTTTATGGAATGTCAACGGAAGATCCTGATGCTTTTATGTTTGAATTTGATATTCTATGTAGAACATATGGATACACTGATGACATACACAAACTTCGTCTTTTTCCTGCTACATTAAAAGCAACAACTTTAAAATGGTTCATGGGTTTAGGAGAGCAAACAATAAATTCTTGGGATGAGATGAGATCAGTCTTCCTTAAAAAATATCAAGCTTATTGTAGATCTATAGATTCAAAGGAAGATGTTTTCATAATGACACAACAAGAAGATGAAAGTTGAGAGGAATATTTGGAAAGATTTGCATATAATCTACAAAAATCTAAACAACACTCTTTAAATCAAGAAACCATTCGAACAGTCTTCCTCAAGGGTGTAAGGGACGAATACCTTGACATTTTGAATGTGATGGGTAAAGGAGACATTTCAAACCTACCATTCGAAGAAATTGTTGAGTTATATCAAAAATATTCTAGAGGAAGATCGAAAACTGGAAAGAGAGAAGCAAGTTCAAAAGCAGCAAAGTCAGTAGCAGGAGGGATAACAAGAGCGGAGATAGGGAGCTTACTGGAAAACTTCAAAACTGATCTCTTAAGTACATTGGGAACACAAGTATATGTTCTAAAGGAAAATAAGAAGAAGGAAGAACAAGAACAAGCTCTAGCAATCTTTTGTTCCAAATATAGAAAGAAACATCCATTAAGAGAATGTCCCTTGGATAGTATTCAGGTATGTGGTCTTTGTATAGAAAATCATTCAATGGAAAACTGTCTAAGATTGAAATAATTGCAAATGAACTCAATGGAAGAGGTGCAAGGAATAGAAGGTTTTTATTATGTAGCACCATGAAGACAATGGCAACCTAGGATGCCCCAACAAAATCCGCAACAATTCCCTTAACAAAATTACCTCTATCCACCTCAAAATCTTTGGAATCGTCCAATGCCATGGCAAGCTTGGCCTCCGCAACAATATCCACACCAACCTGCACAAGGATGTAGAGGATATGGTTATGGAAACCAGCCACCTCAACAGTATCAACAACAATACCAGCAACAATACCAACAGCCATTTCCATATCCGCAATATCCACAATCCATGCCATTTCCGCAACAAAATTTTGCATATCCACCATCCATGCCATTTCCACAGCAGAATCCACCACCATTGTTGAATCAACCACAACAGTTAGAGCTACCCTCAAACCAACCCAGACCAAGCCAATTACCAGCCCATCCAGTGGAAAATCTGAACAATAAAGTGGACAAGTCTGCATACACTGTAGAGGAAGCAGCATATTTTTCGACATATTCTATTCTTCCTCTAAATGATGTCCATTTAAGGTCTGAAAAGGTGCTTAAAAAGGATTCTCCACCAATCATAGAAGAGCCAATTGAACAAGGAGAATCACCTGAAACATCACAATCTGAAACCCAAATTCAAAAAGGGAAAACGATTATAACCCAAACACCACCTTATCCTGAGAGGTTAATGGAACAACAAAAGGAGATCACCCTTCCTGAATTTGATATTTTAGGTGAATTGAAAAATGCTTATGTAAAAATTTCTTTATTGAAGGAAATTAAAGAGATACCAATTTATGCTAAAACAATAAAGGAATTGTGGATTAAGAAAATAGGTAAAAAGAAGAAGGATCCTACTACAATCTAAGTCATTGGCAAGCTAGCAAGCATCATTTCTACACAAACCATTATAGAGAAATATATTGATCCTGGTATCCCTATGGTTACTATCTCAATAAATAATTTCCCAGTACCAAATACATTAATAGACTTGGGAGCAGCTATAAATGTAATGACTATGGAGACAATGAAAACTCTACATTTAAACAACATTAGATCGACTTCTACAATTCTAGAATTAGCAGACAGATCTAAAGTTGTTCCAGAAGGAATGTTAGAAGATATCATAGTCTCTTTGGATTCATGGGAATATACTATTGACTTCCTTATCTTGCAACCAAAAACAAATTTGGGAGGACATCCTCTAATCTTAGGCAGACCATGGTTAGCTACCGTTGATGCCTTTATATCATGCAGATCATGAAGCATGATTATTTCACATGGAGATGAAAGGAAACACATTGCTCTTTATTCACCTGCACAATCATCTTCTTTAGAATCAGTACTTGAAACTCAAGAACAGCAACAAACTAAATTAGTTTTAAGTATAAATCAATTCTTTGACCTTAGAGAAGAAGAGGAGAATGAAGACTTAATGGATCTTTTCATTTTAGAACAAAATATTTCAGAGAAGCTTAGAGAGGTCCAATATGAAGCTGCAAGTAATCTTTTGAATCAATGTTTTCAGGAAACTTGTACTGTTCAAACTTTGTGAAACTCTTTTATAGACATCTTTCCTGTAAACACAATCTCCAATCCAACAACAAAAACAATTGAGAAATATCCTGGAAAACATTTGAACATTGGAAACCAGTTGCAATCAGCACAAGAACAAGAAGTAATTGCATTATTACAAAAATACTCAAAAGATTTTTCCTCGGATTATACTGAGATACAAGGAATCCATCCCAGCACATGTATCCACCACATCTATACAAATGATCAAACCAAAGCTGTAAGGCAACCTCAAAGATGAATGAATTCCATGATGAAAGAAATAGTGAAGGAGGAACTGTAAAAATTGTTAAATGTTGGATTCATCTATCCTATTTCAGATAGTCAATGGGTTTCTCCATTGGTAATAGTACCAAAGAAAAATGGAAAATGGAGGGTGTGTGTAGACTATCGGGAATTAAACAAGGCCACATTAAAAGATCATTTTCCCATACCATTCATTGACCAGGTTCTAGACTCATTAGCTAGAAAGCAATTTTTCTCCTTCTTAGATGGGTTTAGTGGGTACAATCAGATTAGAATAGCAACGGAAGACCAAGACAAGACAACATTTACTTGCCCATGGGGAACCTATGCATATAATGTTTTGCCATTTGGTTTATGTAATGCACCTGTGACTTTCCAAAGAGCAGTGCTCGCAATATTTGCTGATCTAGTCCATGAATGTGTAGAGTTTTATATGGATGACTTCACAGTTTATGGAAACACATATAATGATTGCCTCAACAATCTTGAGAAAGTCTTGAAACGATGTATAGAAACAAATTTATCATTGAGCAACTAAAAATGCTATATGATGTTGACAGATGGTATAGTTTTGGGACACCATATTTCCACTTGAGGAATTAAGGTGGATCCAGCAAAAATCCAAGTCCTAGTTAACTTAATGCCACCTACAACACAAAAACAGGTATGAAGTTTCTTGAGCTATGCAGGCTACTATAGACGATTCATTGAAAGCTTTAGTAAAATAGACCAACCTCTGTTCAAACTATTAGCAAGAGATGTTGAATTTCAATGGACAGATAGTTGTCAAAATGCATTTCAAATATTAAAAAAAAAATTATCAGTTGCACCCATTCTCCGTGGGCCAAACTGGTCTTTTCCATTTCATATTTCAACTGATGCATCTGATATCGCGATAGGTGCCTCACTTGGGCAGAAAGAGAATATGTTCAATTATGCAATATA
Organism: Pinus taeda; assembly: GCA_000404065.3. NCBI lineage: Eukaryota > Viridiplantae > Streptophyta > Pinopsida > Pinales > Pinaceae > Pinus > Pinus taeda. The sequence goes on along the minus strand of APFE031704280.1, from coordinate 43,913 downwards.
CTTCATAAGCAAGAACTTAACACCTGCAGAATCAAACTATACAGTCACAGAAAAGGAAATGTTAGCCATTGTACATGCAGTAAACAAATTCAGGCACTATATAACAGGTTACCAAGTTTTTATTCATACATATCATTTAGTAATAAAATATTTGATGAATAATCCCATTACCAATGGGAGAATAACAAGATGGTTACTGTTATTGCAAGAATTTAACATCATAATACAAGACTGGCCAGGCAAAGAAAACCAAGTGGCTGACTTTCTGTCCCGCATAAATTCATCCAACGATCCAAATCCAGTTCTAGACAACTTTCCAGACGAACACCTGTTTGCAATAACAGTGAAAACACTATGGTTTTCAGACATAGAAAATTATTTATCTTCTGGGAAGTTTCCAACACAATTCTCTAAGAAACAAAAACGAAAAATTATTAGAGAAAGCTCTAGATATAGTTGGGTAAATGGTGATTTGTTTTATACTGGTTTAGATTTGATAATTAGAAAATGTGTGCGAGAAGATGAAATATTAGACATCCTGAAAACATGTCATGATGGACCATGTGGTGGTCATTTTGCAAACAAACGAACAGCCTACAAGGTGCTGCAATTGGGCTACTATTGGCCAGCCATCTTCAAAGACTCTAAGGCATATGTCAAGCAATGTGACAGTTTCCAAAGTATAGGGATACCAATAGTATCAGACGAGACGCCGCTCAAACCACAAGTCCTCATCGAACCATTTGAGCAATGGGCGCTAGATTTTGTCGGACCTATCAATCCACCATCAAATGGCAAGAGGTACATCTTAGTATGTATAGATTGTGTCACCAAGTGGGTAGAGGAAAAGGCAGTCACCAGAGCAACAGAAAATAGAGTGGTCACCTTTCTCTTTGAAGAAATCTTTGTCAGATATGGAGTACCCAGACAAATTGTAATGGATCAAGGAACACAGTTTACTTCAAAGTTGGTACGAGATCTTACAGAGAAATACAAGATTAAGCACAGGAAGTCAACACCATATCATCCTCAAGCAAATGGGTAGGTCGAGTCAACAAATAAAGTCCTAGAAAATATCATGACTAAAACAGTATAGATGAACAGAAAAGATTGGTCTGAAAAATTAAGGGATGCACTATGGGCCTATAGAATCACATGGAAAAATACAACTAGCTTCAGCCCATACTAGTTGGTATACGAAAAAGAGGTCTTACTGCCCATCAAGTTTCAGATACATACATACAAACTGGCAGCTGAACTAGGATTGGACCTGTTTGAAGCACCACAACAGCGGATCATAGAATTAAATCGACTAGATGAGCATCGTCAGCAGGACATAGAACATACCACATTAGTACAGCAGCAAAGAATGAAGTGGCATGACAGATTTATCAAACACAAGACATTTCACAAGGGAGACTGGGCACTGCTATTCAACTCCAAATTCAAGGATTTCAAAGCCAAATTCACTACAAATTGGCTAGGCCCATATGAAATCGAAGAAATCTTTGACAATGGAGCAGTCAAGATCAGGACAATTGACCTAGAACCCACATCAGTTTTGGTAAACGGACATAGGCTCAAAGTTTATAATACGACTATTAGCAAGGAAGCATTTATGAAACAACTGGTAAAAGATACAGAACTGGAAATCATGGAACCACAGATTCCACCATCTTCTAGTCCTGAAGCAGAATAAAAAAAATTAAATTAAGTAAATAAATAAATAAATATAAAAAAGAAAAATAAAAATAAATTGGTTGCTAGTGAAAACCAGGAAACTGGCACTAAGCAAACATGAATTCATAGGGGAAAACCAAGGCAACTTGGACTCTATGAATTCCTCTTTTTTTTTCTACTGTTCTAACAAAAATTGATTGCAGGATCTCCTCCACACACATCTGACTTGAGGACAAGTCAAATCTCAAGCAAGGGGGAGGATTGCATAAGACCTTCATTGTGCAGTCAAAGTATAGATGGAACTTGTATTGTTAGTAGCTGGGACCTGAGCAAACATATCAAATGGACCTGAAATATTAGCAGCAACATGTACATATTTCATAAACATGTAAATAGCAGTTGGGACCTGAATCATGAAGTCATTACAGAGGGACCTGAACGACAGTTAGCAATTCAAGAACCAAAGCATGCAGAACAAGGAGGGACAATAAATTCTACTTTTCAATCTATCTACAACCTGAGAGCAATTGTTTTCATCCCACAGACATCATCCAAGGGAGTATATGTGTATATTCATTTTGTGCTTGAAAATTCAAATTTTTCCTTCCTCTTATCATCCCTATTCCTGTACATAATATACCCTATATTCCTTATACATATCCTATAACCTTTATACATCTCATTTCATGTACATACACATTCATTTCATTACCCCCTAAGTAGGTTTCTTTAGGAGCATATGGGACCAAACGAGGACAACATTCTTCAATATTAATTCAACATTTTTCCACCTACACATACAAATCAACGATTAGAAATGGGGATAATTTTAAAAATGACCCAAGGTGGTCATTTTAAAGTTATAAGTGTACATAATCACAATATGTAGGTGTGCATATAACTTTGGAATTCATGCGCAATATGGAAATCAATTTAATAATATGCACTTGCAAATAATGCCCAATATGGGAATGTATTTGAAACATATGCAATATGAAAAACATTGGTATAATGCGCTAATGGAATGAGGTCCTATAAAGAAATACGACCGCATGTAATACAAATTCAAATTATACGTGGCAGCAGGGTATTGCATATTGGCAAAGGGTTATTGCAATTTGCGCATAGTCCAAAATTATTGCATATAAGTGAATGAGTGCCAAGCAAGTTTATAGCACACACTATAGTTTATATGATGGTCCTATGAAGTGCGGAAATCATATGACATGCAGCTAAGGTAGAGAAGGTCATGAGTATAATGACAATCGACTCGAGCTCCAAACCAAGATATCACACAACATAGGCCAGCACACATGTACGAGGTAAATAGCATGGCATGACGACCATTCCCCATCGGACTATGCACTGCATAAGGAGTTATGTGCATACGTTCAAATTACAAACATAATTCGGCCATCCTCATGACACAGTCGGGCCACTGGTCAACAGGACCACCATACGTTGTAGTGCCAATAAGAATTAGTGCACAGTACACCCATGAAATGGTCATGAACTGACCGATGGTTTCCTGCACTGTTTAAAACAAATTGATCATCGTCGAATAGCTCAGAACGATTATGTTGAGAGTTGCATAGTTGCAAGCCAGTAAAGGGAAAACTGAAGCAGATTTGTGGAGATATAAGAAGGAAACTGTCCCGAACGCAATGCCAATTGGTCACTGAACTTTCGGGATTTATTCAGGTAATGGTGTGATTTGTTTAGTTCGGAAACTATGAGATGTGTTGAATATTGCCTGTGACTTAATGACCAACGCACCTGCTGTTGCCACCAGTCAGCTAAACGTAGCTACAGGGATTTGGAGCGCCATTTAACACTCCTCAACGTTGGTTGACAGCCAGGTAAAAACGTTGAAATTACGCATTAACTCCAAAAGTAATAACTTTAAGGTCGGTTGACAGCAGTTTAATGAAACACGGCTAGGTGATAAGATTCGTTGGTATAATTGCATATATCACGGAATGCAAGTTAAGAAACAGTGCGCAATCTAAATTGTATCTTGTTGCATGTAAACCACATCAACCACATAAGCTCGTATGTGTAGTTTTGTAACTTGAAACAGAGCTTATACAACAGAGGAGGCAGAGTCATATTTGCTAGCGCCGAGGATGCAATGTTTGATGTGTATATAGCCAATTTTGTTTTGGATTGCTTGGTTGATTTTGTTGTTTGAATGGCTGATACATTGCACGGTTTTAAGTGGCAATAACCTGTAACAAACATGTAGACTGTGAGTTGATACAGGAAATTTAAATGCAACGTGTTTCAAAGATTTCAAAAGGTCGAGCCATTTAAATGTGCTGTGATTTGATATAGAGGCTGAGCCATTTAAATCCCATCTTATTTAAATGTGTTATTTGGTTTTTCAAAGTTTTTATATTTGAGGCCGAGCGTTGTTTGATTTTCAAGTTTTTATATAGATATACAGGCCGAGCCATTTGAGAAAATGCACTGTTTGTTTTTAGTGATTGTATATACACAGTGAATACACTGTTTGTTTTTAATGACTGTATATACACAGTGAATGTGCTGCTTGATTTTGGTGACAATATATACACAGTGCAGGGTTAGGCATATATGGAGCAGTATAACAATAATGCGTAAACAAATACATTAGAAAACCAAAGGCCCATTATGGAAATCTTGTTTTCATATGTATTTTGCTTTCCAGATAGAGTCTAGCATGTTGACAGAGATATACAGGTGTTTGATTGTTTGGACAGGGGATTTAAAAACTGTGTTGCTAGAGAAAGAGGGTAAACAATGGCCAAGGAAATTGAATTAAAATTGTTACGAAAGAGCAGGTAAGCTTCTCTGATTTTGGAATTTCATTCTGGAAAGAACAGTAGTTGTAAATTATTATTGTTAAGATGAAATTAATGATAGTAGAAGCGTATATCCACTGGTTTTCAGAAATAATGTCAGCCAGAGTAGAGCCAAAATTTCAAATAGAGGGGTGGAGGAAGGAAACTATAGAAAAACTTTACCAAGCAGGACTGATAGGATTTTTGCAAAAGTTTGATGGACACAGTGAAGAGATAACCAGGGACTTCATAAACAATTACAGTCAGGACCAAACACGGGTAGGAGATGTTATTATTCCTGTGACTCAGGAATATCTTTTTCAAGCTCTAGATCTTCCAGTGATAGGTGAAAAATATCACAAAGGCCTACACTTCAAGCAGAAAGCATGGACTTTATTCTTTGAAAAGAACCAGAAAGGTACTTTTGATAGAATGAAGGGGATACCAAGGGAATGGTTCAATGAACCATGGGGTGAGTTGGTTCTAGTCATTCATAAGTTTTTGACTTGTGATAGAGGATATAGTGTTGCCCACCTATATCATATCCGACTTTTGCAGGATATTAACGGAGAAGATAGGATTATCTTGCCATATTTCCTCTTTAGAAGCCTCTTGAGAATGATTGAAACAGTGTGACATGAACACAGGCCCAAAGCAGCATAGATTTACCACCAAGGATTGATAAAAATCCTGGTTGAGTATCAAGTGAGATCACAAGGCATAGTTTGGAGGGAGTTCATGACTAGAAACCAGTTTAATGAACAGGTAAATCAAGTGCAGGATAAAGTAGAGCAGGAAAATAGAGGATTGATGAGTTCACCCTTGTATCCCAGAACTAAAGCTAAACAGCAAAGTAACATGGCCATGCAGGAAAATGAAGTATCTGTTATGTCTATTCCTAGAAGATTTAGGAATAAAAGTCCCATTGACATAGAAAAGGAAGTAGACACATATTCTCCAAGGAAACAGGCAAAAAATGACATTGCACAGGAAGTATTTGAGAGGGATTCTTCATATGATGATGCAGCAGCATCATTAATTAAAACTAAGCAGGATTTTGAAAAAGAAATCAATTTGGGAAGAATTAGGGACTTAACTGACTAACTTGAAATTAGTAAAATTGTGGAAAAACAGTTAAAAGAGGAAAAAAATGCAAGTAAAAAGGATAATGCTAGGTTGGTCAAGGAAAATGAAAATTTAAACGAAGATCTAGGGAGATTAAAATGGAAAAATGATCTACTTTCTAAACGGACATTTAAATGGTTAAAGGAAAAGAACATGTGGCAGGCAATGTATGAAAAGCAGAAGGTAAAAGCAGCTTTTTTCAGGGAAGGACATGACTCAGGTTTGGATTGTTTGGTCAGGGCAGCACAATAAGAAGCATCTATAGGAACCGCATCTACTACAGAGAGAAGAAGATCAAAGACGAATAAGCAAGCATGGGGACATGCTTGATGATTAGCAAGGGGGAGATGTTGGCCCTCGGTTTTGATCTTGCTTTTGCTCTAAGAAACTTACTAATCCATCTATTTATCATCCACTCTTCACTTTATTCATCTCATTTTGATGTATTTTATATCCATTCAGGTATTTAATTTTAATTTTTGAAATTCTAAAGTTTTTATGAAAATTTGGTTTTAAGTGCAAAAATTGGCAGATTCAGAAATTCCCGTAATAGCTATATGGTTGATATGGTTGCAGGACATTTGGGCATGAATTGGATGCATGGATGGATATCTTGGGAACTAGGGTTAAACCATCTATGCTTATTTCAAAAAGAACAAGCTTTATTAGGCCCATTTGGTGCTAGTTAATCATGACTAGTCATTCAGAAATCCCATAGAAATAGGGTAGTTTTGAGATTCTATGGGATTGACCATATCTCTTGGGATGGGAGTGATGAATTCAACTTAGATAGATGGATAAGAGTAGATGGGTTTGTTTCAGTGATTTTATATCAATTTTTTTCATAAGACTTCTATTTAAAATCCAAAACTTCGATGGTTTATGTATTGACTTATTATACTTTTATGCTAAAACACTTTTGGATTGGAGACTTAATTTGAAGACTTGTTCTATTGTTCCTTTGCTGTTAAATTATATGGATGTGTGACTGAATTTGAGCTTCTGATATCACTCTTCAAGTGTGGAAGGCAAGTGTAGAGGGTCCCCATTCCAAGCTAAGTACACTTCCTTGTTAACTAGTTTCATTTCATGTAATCTGATTGTTGTAGAACTAGTTTCATGCTTTATTGCAAATTAGTTTATGGTTAATGTATGGTGATTGATTTCATTATATCTTAAATTTTTCATCATTTTATTGAGTTCGAAAAACAAAGTGCTCAAGTTGAGCACTCCTTCTGTTAACTTGGTCAACTAGAACTAGTTTCCTTTGATTACATGCAAGCAGTTTTCTTATGTGATTTTAGCATTAAGGTGAATGAATTATGATGAAATATATTATGTGTCTCTTAAGTTAGGATCCTTCTTTCATTGATAATTTATCCATCTTAAGTTCTTAGTTTCAATCTCTTATTCATTAAGTAGTAATTGAGGTAGAGGTGGACTTCTTGAGTTAAGAACCATTTTAGTGTTTTCCCTCTTTTCAAACCAAGTGAATTGGTTTTGTAGTATGTATTGCTTTAGTGTTTTTGAAAACTATCTTTCAAGGTTTGATTACATCTGATATTCATAAATAGTGAACTTTCCTCAAAGTGTTACCAACCCGGATTGATAAGAAATATTTGTGTTAATTTCGGTAAACAAATTAGCTCAACACCTCGCATCTTGCATCACAAAAATAATTCTCCTTATATAATGACTCAATTTTAAATTTAAAATCATAACCTTCAAAGTTTTCAATTACAACCACCACTCATTGGCCTTAAATGAGGGCATGTATATTATGGCTTTAAATGAAAACTATAATCTAATTAAAATATACAATTTATGAAACACACATAAAAATGTGAAGATGTAACCATTTATGGCTCGCTATAGCACAAAAGCAATGTCTTCCTTAACAAGTGTGTCACAATTAACATTTGTCTTCTCTCCATAGTGTGACCTTAGAGCCTGTCTTTGAATTGGTTGTCGTTGTTCCTTCATCATCCCTCGAGGGCTTGGAATTTTTTGGTATCTCTTTCAACAACCTGGTTTTGATATATGGGGTTTCGTACCCAGGGAACTTTTATATCTAGTTTTAATATTATTATTTCCATTGGATTTCTAGTGTAACAATGGGAAATTTTGTGTCACATTATTTAATTCTTTGTTTAGTGCTCAAGTATCACCCGCAATCGATAATTCTCTCTAATGGTATCATTTGGGTTTGTAAGTTAGGATACTTAGTTTTTGTATGGTGCGCTGACTCTATATATGGGGCTAAAACATATTAGTTTCAAAAGGTCCTGATATTATGAAATCTAAAATTCATTGTTAGTTCCCACATTGCTTTCTTTTCACAAGTAATTGATACCTCTCAAATGTCACTGCAATTTGGAGTTGTAAATTCTAAATACTTGGTGGAAGATTTGATTCAGCTCATTTTTTAGTATTGCAATAGTTCGAATTTGTTTGGGTATTTTCCATCACATGGATTTATATGTTTTGAGCATGACATATTTATATTCGAGAGTCCACTTACTATTTGCTCAATGAATTTGTTTTAATGTCTTAGGGCCAATCAACTCCGTGTGAGTCTTGTGTACCCTTGGGTAACTATGCCACCTCGATAGAGGATGGAAAGACATAGGGGAGTTGCCAACAATATTTATAGTTATCAGCCTAGAGGGTCTATTTGGATGGAACTCAATGGAATTTTTTTTTGAATCAATTCCACAGAAGATTAGAAAAGATATTCAACACCTCCGTTCTTGTGAGTTTGGTGAAAAGGCCTACTTGTCTAATTCAAAGGTGGTTAATCCTAATTTCAAATGGATTCATAACACTAGAACATTTAGAAGAATATGATTTCATTTCTTACACTCTGTTGCAGGTTATTAATAGTTAGACAACTTATTATGTCTAGTGCTCCGAGATAAATAGGTGGATAATTATAACGTGTTTGCAAGTCAAAAGGATCTAAAATCCCTCCTAAGGAGTATCCACTATTTCTTGGATGACATACTTATACGCCTACAATGGGTGGAAAAATACGCTATATAAAATTTTGATTCCAACTCTGAGAACCCCATTGACACTTGTAGTGATCGAAATTAAACCAATCAACATAGCTTAACCTCCCCACTATTGCGTACTGGTGATTTTGGTGAATAATGGCATCGCCGTGTCAAACTCACGGCCAACCTTGATGGAGCTCTTGTCTTAATGCATTGGAGGGTTTTCTTTTTGTTCTTTTGTTTTAGTACGGAGAAACTTATCACTTCTTATTTGGGAGCATTCTTGCAACTACTTGGTTATTGTTTTGTAAAACAATGTTACATGATGGTTAAGGTAGCTTTTTGGGATATATGGAGATTTGATGTTTATCACATATATATTTGGTTATAGGTTTTTGCACTCCCAGATCAATTCTTTTTTATCACAACGTACTCCATGTAAGATCATTTATTAATGGAATTTTTGTACTGACTTACAAAGAAAAATAAAAAAATACAAATAGGAGTTAATAAATTAACACCCCCACGTAAGGATAACTTCTTTCAATTTTAAAAAGTGAGGTGTTCATTAAGATCTAGTATTTTGCAACACATTCTCCCCTAGACACTAAGAAAGCCATGCTACCCCGGATACTAAAGATTCTTTGCATCAATAAAGTATATATTTTCATCCACTTGTAGAAATTCATATAAAGGAACAACCATCCACTAGAATACATGGGTGCCTAACCCCTACAACCATTAGCCTAATATGAAACCGTTCAGATATATGGTTCACTCAACCTCTTGATGAAATTTTCTCAATTGCGCATCCAATTCCATTGACAATCCAAAAACTTAACAATTAAAGAAATGAATCCACACTTGGTTGACACCTAGCCGTTGACTTTTACATCAATCTAACACTTCAAAACTTGCATAAAAGTCTTTGGTACAATAACATCACCAGGAGTCCACAACCAGCTTATAGAACAGTCATGGAGCATTGAACTAACACATCACATACTCCTCCAAGTGTTTGAAAACTCCTTATATGGGTGTCCAAACTCCTTGTTTAGGGAAATATAATAAATGGTCATTTCATGGATGCAACTCAACTATGCCATATGGATGTGCATCAAATACACTCATGCTTAAGTAAGATTGAATGGCTAGTTCAATTTATGTGTTCCAACACAATGATTCATAGATAGATGTTCTAGTTAGCTTACACTCACATTTTGATCAGATAGATCAAACATCCTAGCATGGATGTAATATACTTAGGGTATATTACATCTAAGGTTATAATATATTGATAATAATGTAATAATAGTCGTAACATAAAGCCATTGTTATGTAATATTTAATGTGTAATAATGGTAAGGCACGTATTTGGAAGAAGACATGACTTATCATCATTGTATGTATTTATAGATGTTTATTTTTCTAAATAAATCATGAATCATGTATTATTATAAAAAATAATTTGTATCTAATATAAATTACTTTATGTATTGATAATG